>JAKUCV010007354.1:186887-226048 GCA_028386065.3 Turnera subulata
AATTCATATCACATATGCAATTCTCAACATACGCTAGTCTTAATTTATTATTACAACCCATCCATAATAATAATCGACTAGGGACAATTTAAGAATATGAAATATTCTAGGGTTATAAGTATGTGCAAGCGTTTATCTCATAAACGATACTTATTGGAATAACCTTAATGTGTATACATGACTACAAATAATCATCCATGATTGGCTTTTGGGCATATTACACTAACACTTAGGTGTACCTGGGGTATCACAAATGCTGAACTCACTCTTTGCAGGCGTGCAATGAATAGATGCTTTGCACACTCCCTGTCGCATGAGTAGGGAAACGCCAAAAGCATAAACTCAATTGAGAGAAACTCAATTATGGTTAAATGACATTTTGTGTCCATAAACTCAATTCCACCACAACTGATTGTGCCTCTTGAGACCGGATCCAACCACCTACAAGTCTCGGGTCAACCCTACCACACAATCATCAAAATCCAATACCCGCAATGAAACCAAAAACTCAATCCCATCAAACGCGGATAACCCATAGAGAGATGAAAGTCATGGATGCTTAGCCAACTCCGATTTACAATCCATGAGAGCATTCCGGCTCTGCTTCTCTTGGTCTACATGAACCAATGATGCAATCCATAAGAACAACCAAGAGCACTCTCAGTTTCTCAAGCAAACACCCATAATTAACACCAAAACACCATCAAATCCTCATCATCTACTCAAATCATCCATATATCAAACTTAAAAGAAGAGGAAAGAGTGGGTAAATCCTTAACCGTTACAGAAGAAGGTCGGAACCCAAAGATTTGTCGTTGGTATTCACTGAGTTAGTAATCGAGGTTGGGCTCTACCTGATTCAACGTCCCTATGGCGAAAATTCTTGCGCCATGGCTCACAGGGTTCTCGAAGAACAACCTCGGCTTCCCCGCCTCGCGATCTATCACTGCTTGAAAGGAAAGAGGAAGGGACACATTCGGCTCGGTTCCTCTCTACCCGCCTCGGCTCGTTCGCCTTGAGGTGTTAGGCGTACGAAGCTCGATTGGAGAAGATGAGGGCATGGGTGGCGGCTAGAGTTTGTTAGAAGGGAAAGAGAAGAGGTAAGAGAGAAAAGAGAAGAGAGGCTCAGATGAGGCGAAGAGAACGAAGAAGAGAAAATGGGGAGGAGAGCGAGGATATGATGGCTTTTATACCTCGCCAATAAGAGTTAGGCTTTCCTGCTCTATCAAAACGACACTTTTTGGGGACGCCCTTGCCAACCATTTGGTAAAATTTTCTTCTACACTTTACTAGAATGCACGAGTCGAGAGACTCTTTTCTTGGCATGCTATTTTTGAAAACAGAGATATTTTTTAGGGAGAAAAATTGTAGGGTGGTAGTATATTATTTTCTTTTCCTTGTAGTTTCCATTTTATTGGCGATGAAGGAATTAAGATAGCCATATGTTGTGATAAATTGGAATTCAATAGATGTTGCCCACTAAATTTATGCAACCCACACGGCTCCCTCCCTTTTTCTGTCCTATTTAATATCTTGATTTTTTACTGACCAATCCAAATTCGAGAATGTAAGTTATACACTTAAATGTAATTGAGTCTCCTAAGAATTCAATAGTTAAGTTTCTAATAAAGATTTTTTACATCTCTAAACAGTAAACACTCAGGATTGAAAATCTGCTGGAAGCCTGGAACGGAACTGAACTAATTACTATTTGGAACGATTCTACATTTGGAATTGTTGGGCCCTTGTGTTTAATAAAAAGAAACATCAAATTACAAAGGGGACAAGCTATATCAAATGCATTAACCCACGCAGGGTTCATTGGGCTTTGTCTTTTCATTATTGACACTCTCCACTGCTCCATTTCCTTTTAACATGTTCAGTAACTCAGCCCAGCCAGAGCTTTCTAGGCCCCTAGGAATACCTGCTGAATTATAAGCCCACGGCAATGATAAAGAGACCATTTTTTTTCTATCCCACATTAATATGGATTCGTGAGAGATTTTCTGCAAACATAATGACTCAAACCCAGCGGAAGCAAATCAGTTATCACTTAGACCTCCACATTGGTGGAGACCATTTGTTCCTAGTACAAGAAGGTTCACCTTCATTCTATAATTTCATGTGCAGTCCTTGTACAATTTGGTTTAAAATAAAGCTAAAATCTCCCAACTTGATATTTTCATCTCTTTGTTGACAATTAGAGTTATTTTAAGCAATCATCACTTTAATTTAATAAAAAATGAGCTATATAGTTCCCAAAATGGGTTCCTTAGAAGTTATAATTCTATCAAAAGCACCTACAAATCTAATTGCCTTGAAATTGCTTTGCCATAAAAGATGTAGCCGGAGCAGCTTTCAACTTTGGCGCGCTTTAAACAGCCTTTCCATCCTGGAAATGGTATGGGTATTGCCTTAAGTTTCAACTTTAAAATTTTCAGAGAAAAACTTTACTCGAATTATTCATTCAAGACCAGAAGTGTTATAAAACGTGTGATTATACTGTGGATGTCACTGTGGATCACTGTTCTACCTAACTAATTTTTGTATATATACACTATGAAGATGAATGAAAATGATGAGCAACACAGCTCGGTCCACCCCCCAGCTTCCTTCTTTTTTTCATCTCTTCTCCATTCTTTTTCTTCATCAGAAATTCCCCATTAATGATTCCTATTAATGAATTATTTACAACACGTTATCAGCACGAAATCGCCTCTACCCGAGCATTGCAAGCTTCGTTTCGCAGAGAAGAAAAAAGGAGAAGCTCCGTTTCGCAAAAAAAAAAGGGAGAGGAAGGTGAATAGTGCACCACCCCCTCTTCGGCACTGTTCACACAGAAGAGTTCCCCGCCGCCTCTCGGGACACCGCCACCACCGGTGTGTCCCCCTCGCCGTCGCCGACCATCTGACGCCGCCCCCACCCGCATCCGCTACCTGACGCGCCGCCAGAGGCCGAAGACCCGACGGCGCGCCCGGCAACCCGCGAGACACGACCGGGCCTGTCTCCTTCCTCACACATTCCGCCTCCAGCCTTGACGCCGCGACCACCTCGACGCCTTGCCGCAGCCGCCTGTCGTCGCCACCCCGTCCTGCGCCGCCGCAACCACCTCGACGCCTGGCCGCAGCCGCCTGTCGTCGCCACCCCGTCCTGCGCCGCCGCGACTCCCGTCCTAGGTGCGCAGACCCGGCTGGTGAAGAAGACGACCCGATTTATCAGTCGGGTCGCCACCTTATGTGGGTTGCTGCATCTGGGCCTCAACGGGCCTGGGATTTTGGCACTGTGCATAGGCCCGGACTGGCGCTGTTCATGGCCCAGTCCAGTCCGTTTTAAAAAAAAAAGTGATATGTGGGCTAGGGCTGATGCGGGCCGAATCTTGGTGTGCTGGTGCCGGCCGGACCTGGCAGGCCCGTGCTGGGCTCCTTGCCCTGGGCCAGGCCTGCACCTGGGCTTATGTTTCTGGGCCGAATTTTCTGGCCCAGCCTAAAAAAAAAGGAAAATCTGAAATATATATATTTTTGGAAAAATAAATAATGAAAAAATTTGGGAAAACAAGAGAAAAGAAAGAGAGAGAGAGAAAAATAGAGAAAAGACAAAAAAAGGGAGAGAAATATATATACATATATGATAATTAATATAGCCGAAAGATTTATCGAGTAGGCATATATTTTATCTATTATTATGTTTTACTTAATATTCAATATTGGCCGGCTAAGCCGCCTTATCTCTTTGTTGGCCGGCAAAGCCGCCTTGTTTCATTTGTTGGCCGGTTAAGCCGTTTTTTTTTACAAATGGGCTCATAAAAGGCCCATTGTTTTTAATTTTTCGTTATTGGTCTATGAAAAGGACCATTATATTTATTTTCTTGCTTTAATTTAAGTTCTGATTGGGCTATTAAAAGGCCCATTGTATTTATATTTCTTGTTTTTAATTTTCTATATGTTTTGCTTGGGCTCATACAAGGCCCATCAGTTTTTAATTTTCTGTCATTTATATTGGGGTAATTAACAAAAAGTCCCTGTTTATTTAATTAAGTCTTTTATTATTTGATTTTGGGCCCTCAAAATTTCCGGAAGAAATTTATCATGGGCATTAAATAGTTTGGAATACTAAATGAAAGAGTCCAGAAGACTCAAAAATGCACCAAAGACCGGAAGTCTTACTGCCAAAAGGTCCTGCAAATCTTTATATGACCACCAGAAGTTGGACTCTGACTAACCACCAGAAGATGGTTACTCTCACGAAATTTAAATACAAGTGTACGCACCTGAAGCAAATGTGTGTCCCTGAAGGATAAATGTAATGTTGATGATACCATAATTGGTCAAGATAACGACCACGATATTGAAATATTATTCTTGCTTACCCTGAAGGTGCAAGTTTGACATATATTGATTAATTTAATTTTTATGTTTAGTTTTATCATTTTTGTTATATTTATTATCTTATGTTTATCTTTATTGCTGCCTAATTCTTTTATGTACATGGATTTGTCGTTTCTCGAATAATGACCCGGACTTTTGTCCTGAAGACAATGCAACGATATATTCCGAAATTAATAAACGGAAATTATCCATATAAAAGTAAACTAATCCGCTCCAGAAGAGCATAGGTTTTTAATGTGCTCCTGAAGAGCAATATTTTACCTACCCAAAAATGCAACAGCATTCAAGGGGGAGAGGAAAACTGTATGTGAATACTGTTGCATACCTATACTGTGAAGATCACAAGTGTAACTATGATCTAGAAGATCATATACTTACGCTCTGGAAGAGCATAAACTCCTGAAGAGTATAAAATTTTCTTGTTTATAGCAATTAAACAAATTGTTTTGGATCCCATTAAATTGATTCTGCTCCATTCCTTGAAGTGAATGAGACAGTATAGTGCCTGTTGCCAAGGATATGGAAGAAATTATTCCAACTATTATGACTGTGAAGATTATGACAAAAGGCAAGACTAAAAGAAAAACATACATATTATTACTACAGAAGGGATCATTACTTGAGAACATCCACATAGAGGAATTGTTCTCATACATAAAGCTGAATGAAATTATTTAACGGTTGGGTACAACATTAACCCTGAAACTCTGAGCCTCACCATTAATGTTGACCCTAACACTGTCGTTCCAGGAGAACCATATACAACCCATGTTGTTTTCTCCAGGTATCTCAAACCGATTCGTTGGAGGAAAACGAAGTGGAATCACACCATGATTCTCTCCTGCTTGCCACAAAGTCTCAGTAATCAGTACCATATTAGGCTTGTACTGATTCTTCAGATCTCTTAAGGTACGCACAAAGTCTTGAGACCTTCTTGCTACACCCCTGCAATTCCATAGTAGAAGTCGTACCTTAGGCCATGTAGGTGGTAAACCAGTCACCCTTTGGACGCTCCGAGCCATCATAGAAACCTGATAATAATTGCTTTAATTTAAAATCTGACATGAAGGCTCCAGCTGAAATTCCTGCAGTCTATTAGATATGAAAAACATAATAGAGTTAGCCGAGCCATAAAAGGAAGCCCTTAGATTGCTTTGGTCCTCTAGGAAGAATGTTTCTTCCATAGGAGTTACAAAGAACCTAGATGAATAAAGTTCATCAACAAACACTAAACGAGGAATTCTCGCCAGATCATTTGGTATTTCCTCTTGCTACTCATTCACCATGCTATAAGCTAACCTATTCCTTCTTCCTAATGAGGCACCCTCAACAAAGAAAACAGTAGCTGGGGAAGGCATTTTTTGAGTTTTCTGTTTCTTTGCTTTGTTGAATTTTCTGTATCTTTGAATTTTGCTGTATCTTCCTAAGCAATCTCCCCCCTTCTTATAGCCTGAGCATAGACAGCCAGGTGTCCCCGAAAAGTTCCAGAAGATTTTTTCGGTGGATTGTATTATTTTTCAGAAAATTTCAAAGCTTTACAATCCTTGAGGATTTGCTTTTGGAAATGTCTGCCACTACATTAATTATTGCTCAATAATTCTGATCCTTTCGACATGAGTGGCAGATATAAGCTTAAAATTGGTACACAACAGCCTGAAGCTGGTACCCATCAAAAGCTAGTAAAAATAGCAGCCTGAAGCTGGTACCAACTTAAAGTTGGTTTATTTGATTTATTTGGCATGACCGGTTGGGCCATCCTGGGTCAATAATGATGCACTAAATTTATTTGGTCATTCATTGAAAAACCAGAAGTTTTACAATCAATGAATTTCCATGTGTTTGTTTGTTGCGAAATTAATAATACGGCCATCAAAAGATGAGATTGGCCTAGACCAGCAAATTTGGGATATGAACGCGGAATGATAAATCCGTTGTGTTGACCATCTAGGTAATTTTCACGATGCATCAACTAGATGGTCTATTATGTGACGCAAGTTGGCATTGTGCACACTGATTTAATAATTAAGCCACTTGCGGCATATGTCCCTACTTATGTTATTAGACTATATGTCTAGATAATGCTGGTATGTTTCTTCAATGGAGAATGTATATCATTGGAAATAAACCCAAAGAGATCTGGGCCATATTGACAATTGATTGTAGGACCATTGATGAAATATGACTATGGTATTTTATACGCAGTAAATGTGCATCAAGCCAATAAGATATTATAAGATCATAAGATCTCCCCATTGGTTCTTGGTCACAAAATATCTCCCATCTTCGGACCGTTGGTTGTATAGTATATTATGCTCCACCACAGCATAGTTAATCTGGTCCTTAAAAAATTTTGGGAATAGATGTTAGGTAATCTCCATCAAATCACAACATTATTGAAACTATTGACTAAAAGATTGGAGATTCATTTATAGCAAGATTTGTTTATTGATAATTCGATATGTGTGTATACCCAACATTAGGGGGAGAAAGAAGCAGTTGGATCAAGTTTGTTGAAATGCATAATGTATATGAATGTTGATCCTCATATAAATTAACGTGAACCTGAAGTTCAAAAGAAGATGATTCATTTGCAGGAAAATTGATATGCAATTGCCAGACATATTTAAATTAAGTGTGACCATATACCAGCTGCAAATGCTCCTGTTTCAATTGATGTTCTTGAAGAACAATATAAGTATGCAAATGAATCTATAGATTATACTCGGTTCCAAAAAAGAAAAGAAATTCTCGATAGAGAATAAAGGAGCAAAGTGATAAGATGGCCCCAGTAAGAAAATATGGCCTCTAGTAGAGGTTTGAATTAAAAGTTCCCCAGAAGAGGTAGATTTTCTGACACAAATTGATAAAGTTCCAGAAGTTACTCAGGTACCTAAAATAAGTGAATATGATGAGATCTCAATTACAGTGTCAGAGATAAGATGGAACCGACATGAAATAACCGTCGACGGAATACAATTTTTATTTATTTTACATAGCGCTAAAATGAGGATCATGAACCTACTAATGAATGTAGGTGTTGTATGATTGGGCAAAATAAAGAAATATGATTAAAGGCTGTGTTGGAATCGCTTGTGAAGCGAGAAAATTTTCGGACCGGTAGTCCGTACACCAGATGGGTGTAAAATTGATCGATCGTAAAATGGGTACCTGTGCGAAAAGAAAATGAGATAAAGCACGGTTGCACAAGGTTTTTTTTTTTACCCGAACGATCTGGAATTAAACTCCCCTGTGGTGGATGCAATTATTTTGATAAGTCTGGCATTATATGAAAAGAATTAGAAAGGTATCTAATGAATGCTATTACAGCCTATTAGTATGGATCCATAAGATTATGATATATGTATATATATATGATCCCTGAAGGATCTAAGTTGCCTGAAGCAACCGATTCCCTGGAAATTACAAAGTTGAACTAAATTGATCTTTATATGGTTTAAATAATTTTTGAGTATGGATGTGTTTTGTGATTGGAACTCCCGAAGAAGCTTCCAAATACCGTGCTATTTGACTGGTCCTGGAGTACCCTGTTGAAGTGCAATATGTATTGCCAAGAAAATAAAGCCTGGAGCTTTTGACTTAAGCCTATTGGCAAGATATGAATTTACTCTTATCTTCGGGGTATAAAAGATGTGGTATCATGTTAATCCTGTAAGCCCGAAGAAAGAAGAGTTGGTTCTTGCAGATACTGATTCCCCACTTGATCCACAAAAGACACAGCCGGACATCTGTCACAATTTTACACATGAAATTGTTGCATCATTGGGACTACAAAAAGCAAGAGGGCAAGGCAGACGCTCCAACAACAAAATTATGAAGATAAAGCTACCCACATTGTCCAGTTGAAGTAATGATGTATTAAAAGTGACCAGACAAGGCACACATCACCAGAAGTTGACAAGAGAATTATTGGCATGCAACGACAACAAGAAATCAAGAGAGGCCAAAATGAGGGGGAGTAGAATACGCACTACACTCTTTTTTCCTTCACCAAGTTTTTATCCCACAGGGTTTTTCTTGGTAAGGTTTTTAATGAGGCAGTTCCCCATTTAGCATATTCTACCCAAGTTCCCCATTTAGCGTATTCTACCCAAAACACAGTGACATCTAAGGGAGAGTGTTATAAAACGTGTGATTATACTGTGGATGTCACTGTGGATCACTGTTCTACCTAACTAATTTTTGTATATACTATGAAGATGAATGAAAATGATGAGCAACACAGCTCGGTCCACCCCCCAGCTCCCTTCTTTTTTTCATCTCTTCTCCATTCTTTTTCTTCATCAGAATTTCCCCATTAATGATTCCTATTAATGAATTATTTACAACAAGAAGTTCTTTTTAGGAAAAGTCCAATAGTTATGTAAAGGCTAAAGCCAACAAATGAGCCAGAATTAGACCTGGCAATTCGTGTTGTCGTGTCGGGTTCGTGTCGGGTTGAACAGGTAAACGAGTTCTGATTCTTCAACCCGACCCAACCCATTTAATAATCGTGTCGGGTCGTGTCAAACCCGTTTAATATTGTGTCGGGTTCGGGTTGACCCGCCGGTTACCTATTAAGTCCAACAAGCCTAAAAACTAATTTGAAATTTTTCTATTTTGCACAAGTCGTTGTATTTTTTAGGCAAATAGGCATATAATTAAATGTGCTCACATAGAATCATAATGTAATAATATTTTAAAGCATTTGTAAAATTATATTTGGATGATTTTGGTAACTTTGGCCTTAAATATTAAATAAGTCTTACATTGAATCAGGAAAGTATTTATACCTTAAATATAATCGGGTCATAAACAGGTACCCATCGGGTTGGAGGGTCAACCCGCTACCTGACCTGCTAATTTTCGGGTCGTGTCGGGTCGACCCATTTAACTAAACGGGTTGAAAATCTCTGACCTATACCTGCTAATTTCGTGTCGGGTTGTCGTGTCAATACCCGTTTTGCCAGGTCTAGCCAGAATAGCCGTTCTATAATAAACTATTTAGGGGGTGGCAAAGAAAGTAATGTTGACAGAAGGAATTAAAAGTTATATTTACCCCTACAACGTGTTTTTATCAACCTGACTTCTAAATCCTAATCAAATAGAATATTCCAGTTATTCAAAAAATAAATTGCATGGATGGCGAGAGAGTTGAAAATGAATAATATTCTACGAGAAACCACATCTAGAATGCCGCCCGAGCTTTTCAAGTCATTCTCGCTAATTATTTAATCCCATTAATTACTCTGAAAAGGGCAAATCCATTTTTAAAACTCTAACTCCAATTTCTGACCAATGATTTGTTTTTAGCTTCCAATAGAAGACTTTTCATTTTAATTTACACACCTTCAAAAATAAAGTTGTTTATTAGTCGGAAGATGAGTTAATAAGCAGAGTCAACAGGTGAAATATGACTTTCCCAAGGCTTAATCAAATGCATGCATGCTTGGCCATAAACAATCAAATGATGAAACTGAAAAGAAGAAAAAACACAAACCCCTCATAACCCCACCCACTAACACCACTTATGATGAAATTAATCCCCTCTTTAGCAACTAATAATAGTGTTTCCTTATTATCAAAAAAAATAATAGTGTTTCCTTAAAAGTATTAAACACATAGATAGTTGTGTCCCCCACGCCTTCGCTTCCACAACGCAGGCCAACAAATCGTGTCCGTTAAAAGGCTACACGACGTGACCCCCACCATCCACTCCGGTTCTCCCACGTGGCAACTTCCCATCATCTCCTAGCTCCACGTTTATGCATCCCGGCAAACCGACGTCGCTGAAAGGGAGGGAAAGTAACGGTCTTTCAAAAAACCGAATTAATAATAATAATAATAGTAGTTGTCATTTTCAGGAAATGTAGAAATAATGGGTTAAATCATATAATTAATTCCGTGTTCTCGATAATTTTAATCCCTCTACCCTACCGTGTTTATATTTTGTCTCCATATCAATTGATTTTGATTCCTCAAAAGAATTAAACTATTTTTTAGTGTTGGGTTGACGATATGTAAGATTCTTAGAACTATCCTTCACGGGAATTTTTTTTTAAAAAAAAAAAAATTGGCTAAAATTGATGAAGGAGACTAGTTAAATCAAAATTGAACCAAGTGTTAGCAAATTGGGAAAGAGGGGGCTAAAATTATCAACCTAGTGAGTGCATGAGCTAATTAGTGCTTAACCCAAAAAATAATAGGCCGACAAGAGTTTTCAAAAGAGTAAAAGAAAATGAACCATACGAAACTCGCGGGAAAGTGTGTTATATAAGCTCGAGGGGAAAAGGAAGAGTGGGTTAGTTTGGCTTCCGTTGAAACCGCGACCTGTTCAACATTTTCTGTTCGGTTTTCCTTTTGGGTTTTCCCTTTGTCCAAAAGGAAAACAGAACAAAAAGAAACACAGCTCTTTTTTTTTTTTTTGACGAGATTAAGGAAAAAAAAATCAGTTGACAGCAAAAAAAAAATAATGTGAAAAACAGAACAGGTCGCGGTCAAATGTTTGGTTTGTCTTCATTCATGCGCTACCCAATTCCGTTAAGGTAACGGCCAACTAGAAAAAAAAAGAATGATACATTACATGATACATGCATACATCATTGTTGTGAAGCATTGGAAATTCCGGTTCTTGGGTTTCTTTCTTATAAATTGTTGTTCTTTGTTGGATTTCTCTTAGGTACTTGTGTGGAAGCTTTTCTGGATTCCTTGATCGGTCAGTTCTTGCTTTGTATTTTGTTGTTGTTTTTGCTTTGTCATTTTTGGTTTCTATATATCCGGGATACCCTATACAGATATGGGTTGTTTGATCAGATTGGAGAGGTGTCCGTCGAGTTCTTTTGGGATCGAGAGTTTCTTGGTGAGAGAAGCAGAAGTTACACCTGAGGTACAGATTACTTAGAAAAAGAAAAAACCCATATTGTATTTTTTTGTTTCTGGTATTATTTGACTGAGTTGCATCATAAGAAATGGTTGTGTTTTTCTCCTGATGGTCTTTCGTTGATTCTGGTTTACGATACAATTTAATCCTCTTGTGTTTTGTTGTTGCAGATTTATGTATATTTTTGTTGGTTCTTGTCGCCTGATTTCTTTTTCTCTTTTGTTTTTGTTTTCTTATTTTTTTTTTTCTGTTGTTGCAGGTTCTGATTGATCATTTGAAGAAGTTGGATTTTGAAGTTGACAAGAGATTTGCTTTTTGTATCTCCTGGGGTTAAATTCTATTCTGAAAGTTTTCTTCCAATCAGAGCCTTCAAATGGAACAATTCCGTCAAGTAGGTGAGGTATTGGGAAGCTTGAAGGCTCTGATGATTTTGCAAGATGACACTCTGATCAATAAGAACCAGTGCTGCTTGCTGCTGGATGCTTTCAGTTCGGCATTCGCCACAATTGCAGAGGAGATCAAGGAGAACCTGAAGCTAGAAGAGAGGAACAACAAGTGGAAACCTCTTGAAGAGCCTTTGAGAGAGATCTACAGGGTGTTCAAGGAAGGGGAGCTCTATGTCAAGCGTTGCTTGGATAGCAAAGATTGGTGGGGCAAAGCAATCTGCCTTCACCAAAACAAGGATGCCATTGAGTTCCACATCCACAACTTGCTCTCCACTTTTCCTGCTGTGATTGAGGCTATTGAGACTGCTGGAGAGATCTCGGGGCTTGACCAAGAGGTGATGCAAAAGAGGAGAGTAATGCTGGCCAAGAAGTACGATCGGGGTTGGAATGATCCTAAACTTTTCCTGTGGAGATTTGGGAAGCAGTATTTGGTGACTCAGCAAATCTGGAGTCAAATTGAGAATGCTGTGAAGGAAGATGGGTGGCTTCTTGCCGATGCAATCAAGCAGAAGAGAAAGACAGGATCACTTACAAAGACCGAGCAGCGACTGGCAGAACTATTGCTCAAGAAGCTAAATGGAGTAAACTCAGTAAATGGAAAGCTCCCTCTGAGCTCGATATTGACAGGAGCAGAAGATTATCAACTGAGAAGGCGACTAGGAGGAGGAACTCAGTATAAGGAAATTCATTGGCTGGGGGAGAATTTTGCTTTGAGACAGTTCTCTGGGGACATTGAGGCACTAGGACCAGAGATCAATAAGTTGCTTGCACTTTCCCATCCTAACATTGTGCAGTTCCTTTCCGGGTTTTATGATGAGGAGAAAAAGGAATTGTTCCTTCTAATGGACTTGATGACCAAGGACCTTCATTCTCAAATAAAGGAGAATTCCAGCCCAAGAAGACGTGTTCTGTTGCCTATTCCCATTATGGTAGATATAATGCTTCAGATTGCAAGAGGCATGGAATTTCTTCATTCGCAAAAAGTTTATGCAGGAGAGCTAAATCCTACAAATGTCTTTCTTAAGCCAAGGAAGTGCACGGAAGGTTATTTCCATGTAAAAGTCTCAGGGTTTGGTCTAACATCCGTTGAAAATCATCCTGCAAAACACGCATCACCAGAACATTATGAAATTGACACTCACATCTGGTATGCCCCGGAGGTCTTGGCTGACCTCGATCAGCCAGGAAAGACACCAGCTCTCAAGTACACAGAGAAAGCAGATGTTTACAGCTTTGGGATGGTTTGTTTTGAGCTTTTGTCAGGGAAACTTCCCTTTGAGGATGGACACCTTCATGGAGAGCAGATGATTAAAAATGTAAGAGCAGGAGAGAGACCATTGTTCCCTTCCATTTTACCAAAATGCCTGGTGAACTTAACCAAGAGATGCTGGCATACCGACCCGAATAATCGTCCAAGTTTCTCGTCCATTTGTAGGGTTCTGAGATACATCAAGAAGTCTCTTGCAATGAACCCTTATATTGGCCAGCCCTCCATCCCGTTGCCATTGTCTGATTATTTTGATCTAGAGGCAGCGTTTTTGAAGAAAAGCCTAGGGGAACTTGCTTCTGATGTTCCTCCAGTTGCAGAAGTTCCATTCCAAATGTTTTCTTACAAGCTTGTGGAGAAAGAGAAGACTTTCTCGGGCATTAAATTTAAAAATGTGGATGGATCAAGTGATTCGCCGTCTAATGGCAATGATTCCCCGGTTTCTGCAGTGGAGGATCCAGCTTCACCTGGAGACGATCCAGGTTGTGAACCCCGCAAGGCTGTTTGTTTCGACATGAAGTCAGTTTGCTTCGAGAGAAACATCCCTTCTGATTTGAGGTCAGTTATGTCTGAACCTCCAGAGAAGAACATTGGGAAGAAACCCGCTGCTCCTGCTGCTACTGGTGTGAAGATCAGAAGAACTAAAACTTTAGGTGAGGATTCTATACACATATGCCCTGTGGAAATGTTAGTTTGACATTCATTTTGTTGCTCATTCACTAATGACTTAATCATCATGAATGCTTTATCAGGTTCTCTATCAAAGCCAAAACCACCAACACCACCTAAACCGATGCAAACACCAAGGAGAAAAGTACCCGCATGGAATTCTCCAGCGAACAGTCTGAAGATAAGCCGCGAAAACAGAACCACATTTTCCATCAGCCAATCGAGCCCTAGAAGGACTAGAGCACCTGCAACAAGCACCAGATCCTGAGAAAGTGATAGTGTTTTGAATCTTGTAGGCATGCTTGATGTAGAACTTGTAAAGTTAGAGGAGTTTTTCCTTCGTCTTCGTGTTTTCCCTCCTCTCTCTCTCTCTTCACTCCCTCCATCTCCCTTCGCAAACTGTTTTCTTGTGGTTCTTGATCATGGCTGTACGGACAAATTTCATTTCCACTCTCACCAAATTTTCCTCTGGCTCGTATTTTTAGTTTCATTTCAATTTTGTTATGGCTAATTCTTATTTTATCATAGGCAAAAGTACTAGTTGGTGGACCAACATTCTGCTTTTTCCTTAATTTTAAATCCATCTCCGTACAGGAAATCTGTTTTTCTATTACTTTTAGTGTATAACATTGCATGAAAGAATGAATAAACCAATGAACATAAATATCAGTTTTAAGATTAACCAGAAGTGAAACTCGGAGTGTAAATCGATCAGCGACAAAAGCACGAACCAATGCGTCCAATCGATCAGAGATAAACACAAAAGATGCCTCCGGCGGGGATATTCTTCTTGTATTAAACAAAATTATAGACATGTTTACCGCACCGGGCAAAGTTTATAAAGCAACTCATCCATTTACACCAGCACGTAACTATAATGGCAAAAAGGAATTGCAATATGACACATTCCTTATACAAAAAAAAAAATGTCTAGTAAACAAAATTATCGTATACATCTTCATTTCTTCCTCTGGATATATTTACATCAGCTAGCCTCTGTACCTACATTAGTCAATTAGATACAACTGAATCAAGGAATCTGATGGATTTTCCTAGTATGTATTGTCTAAGAAAGCTAAGCTTACAACACACGGAACCCAAAAAGCTCTCACAAATTACAGGAGTCCGCAAGCAAGTCCTAAGCCTTTTAAGTAGACAAATGTGTGGAACCATTTCGTCGTTCATGCAAAAGCTGGTTTAGATAGCAGAGTGACAGTCATGACCTATTACATAACATGCCAAATGCCACGAGGGTGCTCTTTTGATATGCTAAAAAGCTGCCCAGAATTGGCTCATCTCCATAACACATCAACCTACACCATCTTTGTCCGCTATTTCACCCGCAAGTGCGGCAGACCACTTGGCATCTGATTTCCTCTTCAGCCAGCTCAGTATTACAATCATACTTCATAAAGCAGAGATCTGGAATCAGGAACCATTACCAGATGAAATATTGTAGTTCAGGCAGCTGAAACCTTGTGTCTTTGATAAACAGATAAAGACGGAGACCTCAGTTCCTCAGAGATTCTGGGGAAAACCTTCAAGCTTTAGCTTAGAAATAGCTGTTGAAGGAAGAGATTCAGCATGGCAATGCAATCCCAAAGCCTCAGTTGCCTGATCATCCTAGGAGCAAACTTTTTCTCTAGAGCATCTGCAACAATTTTATACATCCACTCGAATTGGCAGCGACAACCATGTCTGAGTTCCCCCTCCAGCAGACACTAGAGACAAACTGCCCATTGTCATCATCCGTCTCTTTCCCAGAAATAGGATCAATAGAGCCGAACTTGTGGGAAGTGATTGGCATAGGCAGCGACCTATAATAAGCATAAACCTGAAAGAACAATAGTGCTTCATGAAATTATAAAATCTTTGCAAACATTTAACACAATACTTCACCTACATTCAATTTTTTTCTCTTTAAAACTTTTTAAGAAAATGAACCTCATAATCCTGACTCACAAATTAATGCTCAATTCATAACAACACAAGTACATTCAAACAGAAATTGAAGCTGTACCTCATTTGTTTCTGATCCACATGCTATATAACCATTTGAAACAGACAGGCCCACAAAGTTCTGAAGGAACAGGAAACTAGTTAAAACCATTGAAAGGAGTGAAATGTGAGCTGTTTAGCTCTGTAGAATGTAACGAGGCCAGAACTAGAGAAGAACAAAAAATTCTTACCTTCTCATTGGTATGCCCTCCCAGTGTTAAGCTGCAAGCAGAGGTGGATGTGCCGCCAGAAGAGGTTTTATTAAGATCCCAAATCTTTAACGAATTGTCAGTGGATGCAGTAACCAGAGTTTCGGAGTCCAAGAATTTCACGTAGCTCACTGCTTTTTCATGGCCAGCCAAAATACACCAGGGGGTTCTAACATTCCGAAGATCATAGCAATAGGTTCTGTAATCCGCAGACCCAAAGGCCAGCAAATGAGTGGAGTGAGAAGAGAATTGAACACAGCAGACATTTGCAATGTTCCTGATCGTGCCTATACTACTTTTCTGCAAAAAAATAAAGAGCAGTGCATGAGCTTTCACTCAAATAACAGAATCAGTATTCAAAGGTTTAAGCAATACCCCCAAAACAAAACAAAGAATAAAGAACATTTGGCTCTATTACTCCTTTCACTAACAACATCATTTGGCTCTATAACACCTTTACATGAGTCAAGAACTTGTAATCATCATTACCCAAGGTTTACATCATGTTTAGGGATGCAGACAAGGAAGACAGTTTTTAACCACCCTATTTGGCCATCCTCCAAACAAAATCTCTAAATATTTACACAAATCTTTCACTTATGTTGATGGATATTCCTTTACAACAATGAATTTTACCAAACAGTTGAAGGTGAATTGACAGTTTTACTATGGCAAAAACCCAACAACTTTCTATACATGGTGATATTACTTCACTCCATGAGTCCCTTCGTTGATAATTGATTATCTGGGAAAGAAAAAGAGAAAAAATAATCAATTTTGCAACTTTGATTGAGTAAGACAAGGGACATGCCTCGTTGATGCTCCACAGCTTCACAGAACAATCATCACTTCCGCTGGCTAATTTTGTTGGATACACTGGAGAAAAGTCAACAGACCAAGCCCTCTTTTCATGCTCATTATACTTACAGATTCCCTGACCGGTACTCGCATCCCATAACTGGAAGTTATCCAACAAAAATAAGAACTATGTAAATACAAACTTAAATAACACAGTGAAACTCAGATGGAAACAAAAATAGAAGCAAGCAATATCAGTGTACGTGCAAAAATGCCGTAATGAAAGGGTATCTACTGATGGCATACCGTATTTTATGCTTCAATAAGTTAAGAAGCTTGCAATGCAAGTAAAATCCTAAGCAGTTCCTGCAGATAGAGTACCTATATTTGTTTTCCTTAAACTTTTCCTTAATACTCTTTTTGGAAAGTTTGCGAGACTGATGAAGCCAATTTAGTAACAAGAACAAAGAAGTTTGATTGAGATTATCCAGATAAGCGACTAGAAGGTGCTCACAATCACATAAGAAAATTGAAAGACCTCAATCTTCAGCCAAGAATACGAAAATGCTAGAGTCAAAATCTAAGTCCACTGAGAGTCATAACCTAATGCAGAAAACTCCTACTTTCATCCACAGTTGGCAAGGTTTCGCGTATAAAGTTCATACACAATTTTTATGAGACTCTTTGTAGGATGTACATACCTTCACTGCACCATCATAGCCAGTTGAAGCAAGATAGTTCTTGATATAGTTGTTCCAGGAAATGCAGCTAAGCTTTGATTCATTTGACATTTCAATGACTGGGTAATGAATATCAACAGAGTCATTAAAGAGTGAATTAAACTCAAATATCTTTATTTTCTTTGACACTCCAGCAGCAGCAAAATAGTCCAAGTCCCGGTCGAAACTCAAAGAGCAGATTACATTTGCAGAATTGTTAAAATCCCCCGTTCTTAGTAGCCCACGCACTTTAAACTTAGTGTAACGAGCATACTTGCACAACCCATCAAAAAAGGCACCAAGAGAATCAGTAGTATTATGTGTTTCTGTCTCCTCCTGTGCCAAATACCAGTTTTCACGGTGTATCAATATTTCCCTATCCTGGCGTGTACTGGAAACATTACCAAGCAGTGGGATTTTGGACCTCATGGAGAAATAAGCACTTTCAAGTTGATTGATATTGCTTATAAACCTTGTATTACTTGTATTAGAATTAGGTGGTAACTGAGAGAAGGACTTTGAAGTAGCAGGTTCTTTAGGCTCAACTGTACGTTCAGCTCTGTTGAGATGGGCAGTGTCAATGGCAGTGTGAGCCAAAGGATTCTTTAGACGGCTTCTTCTCTCAACCTCTTCAAGGTCTGTATCTAAGCACCTAACATCTTCCACTAACCTAGACGCCTCCTTTTGCTTATGCTCTTTCAATGTAACTAGGAAATGCAACAACAGCTCTGATTCAGCATCATCTTTTTCAATTTTGGATGGCAATTCTTCTGGGGAAACATTATCAAGTGCAACAATCAACTCAGATTGTAGGATTTCCCTGTCAGGTAACAAGGTCATGAGCTGGTATACATCAGAATCTATAAATTTTGAGAATATGCATCAACATATAAGGCAAGTCAGAAGGCTTGCATTTTCTCACATAGTAAACCAGTTAGAATTCACAAGGGAAGTAGAGAATTATAACTACTCCAAACAGATCCAGAGAGTTACAACAAGAAGAGTCCCCTAAAATGAAAAGGAGAGAAAAAGGTAACTTCCAGATTGATTCTCTGTTAAGAACAGATTTAGATGTTTATGCAGGAAGAATCTCCACCCCCTGCATGTTTTCTTCGGTTATGACATCCAAACTTTAAACTCATCAAACTAATGGTCAAAGATTCAACTTCTCTTCATGGTTTCATTGGATATCAGTACAGATCCTCTCTTTTCAAACTTACAAATTTCCTACCTCCCTCAGCAGTCAAAGAACCATCCACCTAAAAGTTTATGCTAGGTGTAGTCCCAATCTAGGTTATATACCCTTTGCACACCCCCTCAAGTGAAAGCCCCTAGGGGAAATTGATTACCTTGTTGAATTAATCAATCAACACCCAAGAAGCAGAGATTTTGAACCCTAATATGTTAAAAGAACCAGTCAACACAAAAGCTATAGCTATTCAATGACTAAGAATAGTGAAATCCTACTGCACCAATTCATCCATATCAAGTATGAACAAACTCCGTTTGCACCTCTCACTTTCTCTTCAGCAACTAAAACATCCCCTGTCAGTTGATATGCTATGTTGAACCAAAACCTCCCATACACCTGGACCATTTTCATTTTTTCTTACATCCTTGAGGCAGCAAAAAACAGATTGAATAAACAAACAGATATGCAGTGACTTGAAGAGAGTGCAAAAGAAACACCCAATAAGAAGCCTACAAACACCCATAACACACCAGTTTCATTTCGGGACAAGGTGGACAGAGAAAAAGAAGACTGCTGAGGGTGGGAGAAAAAGAAAAGGAGCAAATCAGGCCAATATTGCAATCATTGAGATAAGGCACCAAGCCTGTGGAAGTGGCAGGACATAATCTTCTTCCATAGGCCAATATTGCAATCATTGAGATAAGGCACCAAGCCTGTGGAAGTGGCAGGACATAATCTTCTTCCATTGAATATCAATAATGTTTTGCAACAAAAGTGGCCAATATTGCAATCATTGAGATAAGGCACCAAGCCTGTGGGAGTGACAGGACATTGTCTTCTTCCATTGAATATCAATAATGTTTTGCAACAAAAGTGAGTAGAAGAATACAGCCTAGGGCTTTAAAATAGCCGAAAGAGAGGGGGATTAAAATAGTGACGCATGCAGAAATGCACTAGGCAGCAGCATTATCCCAAATTCAACTGTACTTTAGAATATATGAGCAACTAGAGGCATCACTTCGCACCGAAATGGCAGTCCTTCCAATCAAGTGACAACATACAAAAAAAGTCATACATAGGCAGCTCATATAATTAGTCAATATAGTGGACTGTTTAGGTTCAATGTTGTCAAATCTCAATTCATAGTCCACAACAAACCAATTTTTTGGGGTCATAAAGCATATACACAACAAAGAAAATCAAATATGCAATCAGTTTATAATGCCATTTCCCTGAGTCTAGAAAGATCTAAAGACAAGTTAGTATTACCTAGTTGTGGGGCGTGATGAAGGTTCAGGATGAAGTAGCCAGAGGCAGAACCCAGCCTCTTTAGGATTTTCCGACAGAAAACTTGGAGGAAGTATTCGGTGACGGAGGTCTGACATTGCTGTAGCATGTGTTCTTTCAGAGTCAAAACGACCAAGCAACTGAAAGAAATAACCTGAGTTAATCATGTTAACAGACAAGTTCTATTATATATCTCCAGTCTAATACAAAAAGGCACATTACAAAAAAAGAGGGACCAGTATAAAGAACAGCTGGAGGGTTTATCAAACAGGCAACAAAAAATCAAGAAGGATATGCAGACATACTCCATAGCAACCCGACATGTAGCACAGAGAAAAGCCATCAGACAGAATCAAAACAAAGGGAAAGATGAGAAAAAAACTGCACAACACTAGTCTACAGTGAAATTTAAGATAGATTAACCTAGGTTGGAAAGCAAGGTCCACTTGAAAAAGAGATAATTCCCGCATATTAGCTCATGCTAGCACAATATTCGGAAAACAGGAAGAGGGAATGCTAAATGGTATCTTCACCAGTTACTCCTGAATAAAACTCACGCCCACATGAGACTGACATATAGCGGGAATAAAGGGCCAGAAGACAAAGGTAATATGATCTCAATGTTTCCCAAAACAACTAAAATTTGGCAAAAATTCCAAGTGACTGAAATTATAAATTTCGCAATGTAATAAACATATCGACAAAGATTAAGTACGGTTGTATATAAGAGTGACTCTGCAACCAAGTACAATAGATGTGAAAAAGAAAGCAGATAGAGAAAAATATCTGCGCACCTCAAATAACAGAATGCCAAGATTATAAATATTCGATGAAACTGTGCAGGTCCCCTCACCCAGCTCCTCAGGGCTTCTGTACCACTTCTCTTCCAACAGGTTACCAGGCGATATCAATCGCTGATGACCTGAATTCTGAAGCTGAGGGATATTGGACCTGTCCCAAATTCCTAATTCTCGATTTGGATGATGTTTGTCAGCATCCACAAGAGAATCTTGTCCACCACTTCCATCAACGTCCTCATCACTAGCCCTCAGGCGAGTAAAACCATGTTTTGGTGTAAAATTCGGCCACTGCCTTATAGATCCTCCAAACTGACCAAACTTTTGCTTCTTTGTAAACACGCCAACAGTAGGAGATAGTCCATCATCTGATTGCCTTCTTCTAATTAGATGATTTTGCAAGTCACGTGTATCTCGATCTGGAGCACTCTCTAATACATCTCGCTGGACAGAACCATGGTATTTAACTTGATTTGACTTCAACAACTTGAAGCAAGATGGACGTAGCTCAGGCAGTGCAACTCCTTGAGAGTGATAATGATCCACCAGTTCCACAACTCTTCTAAACATACACAAACGTTCATCTTTACTGGCTTTAAGTCGTCCAGAGCGCAGCCAGTCTCTCAAGCACACTCCAAGATCAGAATTTTCAGGCCCAGGTCCAGAATTTACACATTCTCTCAAAGTCCCTACATTATCAGAACTACCAGCACGTGGCACCGAACCAGCAAACCAAGAAGAAGGTGTTGCAGTCTTCCCATCGGAACTCTGAGAAGTATTTGAACCCGCCAAAATGCTTGCAGCAGCCATTCCATTGCCATGCTCTTTTTGCTCAAGCCCCGAGACATCACGCGCAGGACCTTTGTAGATGATCCCTTTACCCTTCAACGTATTCTTCACAAAGAACTCCGAGAATCCCGACTTCGATAGAATCTTAGTTCGTATGCGAGGAGGAGATCCCATCTCGCCAGAACCCTCTCTGCCTTCCGTCTTTCCCAATTGTTCCAAGACTTCATTTTGACCATCCACGGATGTTCTCTGACCCGAAAAACCAGGATACCCCGGATTCTGCAACTCATAATTTGCCACACCGGCTTCCCCATACAAACCATTGCCACGCGAATCCCCAGCTCTCGACCCACCAGAGATTCGATAAAGATGCTGCCACTGACTCTGCCTAGCCTGCATCCTTTCCCTGTTATGAGATGTACCCACTATAGCTACACTCGACCCATCATAATTCCTGACTATTAATTCCTCAACCATGTTTCCCGCATCATCCATATATCTAGGGCTAGCACTTGGCTGCCCTGCTGCATCCACAGGGCTTCCAGTCCTGGTACCATTTCTACCCTCCAATATCACCGCAATCTCATCGAACGAGCTCTCGGGGTAGTCACCCTCGGCCGGGGCGGCCATCAAAAGATGCTGTTCCCGTACTCCAGAGGTTTCCGGCGGCTTTAGGGTATTATACTCGTTCTCCTTCCTACGCAGGCGAGCTCCTTCCCCTGCATCCTCCGATACCACCTCATCACCCAATCCATGATCCATACCATCCAAAAAAAACACACCCACAAAAAAGGCTATAATACACAACAACTTATAGCTGATTATTACAAATGGAGTTCAACCAATTTCTTACATAATCCAACTAAGCCTCCTCTAACGAGAGCGATGACTAGCAGCAGTTATAATTCACAACAAACTCCGCTCCAACTCCATTAAATTACCGAAACTGCCATTTCCGGCGAGCCAGAGATAGCCAGGAATTGGCAAAATTAACAAGGAAAAGGAAAGGAATCGTAAGACAGAAGCATAAATGTAGATTACCGGGTAAGGGTAGTTACACAGCAGCGCTTAGAATTCAAAATTTCTTTAACGCTTCCTTTTTTTTTTTTTCTAAAGAAAAAAAACCAATCTTTTGGAGCAGAGAGGGAGGGGGTCTCGATCTGGGAGGAAAGAAAAGGTAAGGGAGGGAAAGGGAATTGAGGAGTAGGCGAGGAAGGAGAGGAAAAAGAAACGTGTTTTAGGGTTTTTGATTTTTTGAGAGAAATGAAAGGGGAGGGAGGAAGAGGAGTGGGAAGTGGAGAAAAGCAAAATAAGAAACGGATGGGGAGAAGAAGAGGAAAGAGAGGTGTGCGTCTTTGTGTGTGTGTCTGTGTTGTTTTACTGCGTTAGGCTTTTTTTTTTTTTTTTGCTGTCTAAACCTTATTTGAGGCTTAAAATGGGTGGGATTTGGAAACCTGGGCCTTTTCTTCCATTTAGATAAACTTATTAAATGTTGGATTTCGGTTGTTCTTTGGACCTAGGGATTTTTTCCCTTTTAATTATTTAAGATGTCCCCTTTCATCCGTACCCACATTTTGTATTATTTTATGTAGGAGTCGATTATTTAAGTTCATGTATATGGTGCAATCCAAAGAAGGTATACAAGGAATAGAATAAGGGCTTGCATATCCAAAAATGCGTAACTTCATTGGTTAATTAAGTGGTCCTGACATGTGAAAGAAAAAAAATATAAACACTGCTCTGTTCGATAATAAAATTACAAGCAACAATGATTTTACTCTAACTACTTACTTAGTAAGAGTCAAGTGGCATTTTTATGTGATTTAGATTCCTAAAGCTTTAGCCAATGCTCGACGATGATCCTCCGACAAAGCTCATAGCCAAAGTTCCAATTAGGCAAAGAAATATCGGTTGGAATGGAAGGTGTTGTCCATGGAAGAAAGAATAGGAAATTCTTGCAGGAGGAGGAACATGTCACTAAAAAATAATATGGCCCTCTGCTTCATTTCATTATTAAGTGGATAATAGACAGTCCACGTCTGTCCCAAACAAAGGGTCGATGAAAATGTCAACAAATAGCAGGGATATAATAATGTCAATCATCAAGTGGCTCCTTATGGGACCGAAGCTTCTTTTTAGCTCCATAATTGGTTCCTAGCTGCCCCCATCAAGTTGCTTAATCCCAACAACCAAGCAAACTCCCATGATTACCAGGCACCAGCAATCTGTTCTCTAACCAAACAACAGTAGAACAAACTACTACTGGATGCCTGCATAAACATACAACGAAAACCATATGCTGTTGAAGTTTATTGCCTTAAAACACTCGTCCAATGGAAAACACAAAACCAATCGGTGCTCTCTACTTTGAAGCAGCGAGGGGCAGTGACAACTGTGTTACAAGAACTTCTTTGTTATCCTGATAGCAGCCTATAACTTTTAACTTCAATTATTTGCATTGCTTGTCGACAATCACTGAAGAAAACAGTATTAGTCCTAAGTCCTAACAAGCAAGGAAGACGAATGTATACATGAATTGGCAAAATAGCTCATAAAAGATGTTCCTAATATAGTTATTGTAGATGCATATATATACATATCGCCCATAGGAGATTAAGGACTTGTAGTTTAAACTTCGAGGTCAGAAACCTAAACAGAAGGACAGACCTTGTCAAACATTAGAGTTTACCGGTAAGATTAGTACTTCTAATTCTATTCGCTCAAAGTTTGCTCCTTGCCGAAACAACTTTTGGTAACATAAACTGCCATTCAATTGAAGAAAAGATTTTCCTGCTGTGATATCTCAAATAACTGGCTAGCGTGTGCAATTGCTATTTTTTTGCAGTCCTCGAGACCTTTCTCATCATGTGCAGCCAGTTCTGCAACTGATTTCTTTAACCTCCACTCTGGATCTCCATCAACTAGAAACTCGGCCAAAGTTGTGCCCCTAAGCACAAAATTTGAAAGCATTGGTCATAAACACAATTAGAAAAGAAACATGGGAATTTAAAACAATATAAGCTTTGAAGGGCATGGTGCTCTTTCCCAAAAGCTATACTTTCCTCAAATTCAATAGATCAAGAAATAACCAAACATGACAGATATGTGTTTTTAGTTCCAATTAACAAACCATTAACATTATGTCCTTGCTCTCAATCAAGATAAATCCGTCCAACCCCATCCAAGACCATTTGAATTATTGGACATGTAATCACGAATACAACTATTTCTGGAGCCGCTCAACAGATACACAGTCCCATCCAAGGGTTATGTATTAACCAAACATGTCATGCACGAAGTGGTGAAGCAAACAATGGAATCAGATGGAAATAAATCTTATAGTACTGTTGCAAGTGCGGCACATAAAGAAAGTCAGATTGGCATATAGACTTACCTGGTTCTCTCAAACCTTTTAAATCCTCTATTTGGACAAGCAGAAGGACCCCCAAGTAATTTTGCAGCATACTTTTCCTCTTTATACAAAGCACAAACAGCCTTCATGCAAAGTTGCTCATCTTCCATGAATCTCTTGACCATGTCTGCTTCAGACTCCCACCTTTTGGGACCGCTAATTGCACTGTCTTCTGAGCCAGAGGAACTTGAACTGTCTTCGCTATCAATATCAGCAAGAAATCTTTGCATTATATGCTCAACCCTAGTTTTCTCACCACATTGTTTCAAAACTGCAGTGCCTTGCCTTGATTGATGGAGGACATTTTGACTGTCTTTACTTCCAGAAGCCCTACCAGATGAGAAGCAATTATCACCAGGGGATCTATCATGAATCAACTCTTGCTGTTTCATCATCTTCCGTTTACAAGGTGGCTCATCATCAGAATCGCTTTCACCCCTGTCATTCCTGCCCTCGTTGGTGAATGTAGATCGCTTCCTCTTGTCTATGTCTGATCCCATTGCACCAAGTTCTTGGCCTGAAGTTGCACCCTCCACAACCAGCTGTGTACTAGTTTCCTTCACTCCCAATATTTCACAAGAACCAGATTCATCATCACTGTCACCAATCTCGACAATGTCTTCTGTTACAGGTATTCCAGTACCTAGAAAAGAAAGAAATTGCATAGAAAGTTTAAAAACTACAGATTGGGGAATTTTTTCCTCTAAACAAAAGACTATTCCATTTGATGCACGCATTACATAGATTTTCTCTCGGTCCATGCACTTAAAACGCACAATTACCACAAAAACATCATCAACAAACAAAGTACATCACAGGCTTGTTTCTACCATGTGAGCAGGCTAATGTTGTTGGTTTAAACCATACTTTTATAATAAGCCATTAATAGCTGACAATAATGAACGATCAACT
This sequence comes from Turnera subulata, assembly GCA_028386065.3. Classification (NCBI taxonomy): domain Eukaryota; kingdom Viridiplantae; phylum Streptophyta; class Magnoliopsida; order Malpighiales; family Passifloraceae; genus Turnera; species Turnera subulata. The sequence continues at coordinate 212,645 of JAKUCV010007354.1, forward strand.
TAAAAAGAAAGGACCTCGCTAGCAGGCACTCACTTGTCTAGTGGGCATTCAAAAAGTTAGAACCACCAGAATTAACACAGGAGAGAAACAGTTGCAAGAGCTAGTTATGAGCACCATACAGACATAATTCTATAACAAGCTGTATTACCTTTGTTCACCTTGATTCACAACCATAATGAGTGACGTGAACAATGCCATTTACAAGTCTAATACCAAAACGATTATATTGAGTTTAATCATTCTTCAGCTCTTCCATTCACATAGATATTCATTCAGCATTAAAAAAAAAAACAAAACAAAAAAACAAAAACAAACAAGAATGCTTCGTCACCTGAAGTGCCTTTGCCCTTATCTCCATCCTCAGTTTCTGTTGATTGGCGATTGGGGAACTGATTAGACTCCAAATCACCAGGCCTTTTACTTCCAGCACCTTCACCTTCCACAGAATCACCATCATCACTTCCACCATTATCCCCAAAACCCTCACCAAGAGCTCCCAAGCCCAAAGCACCCACAGTCTCACCACCAAATTCAACTTTCACATTCTCATTCTCAGTATTCACTTCAGCATTCACATTAGCACCACCATTTCCCGCTTCCTCCCCATCCACAGTTCCACCTCCACCATCGGGCGAGTGACAATCCGGGCCTCCATTCCCGAAATCAGTCGCTTCCTCGGCCTCAAACGTCACCGTCTCCTCATTTCTCCTAACCTGCACTTCCTCACCCCACCCGTCAACCTCCCTCTCCAAAAGCAGAACCCTAGCCTCCAGCTCCTCAAACTTGGTCCTCCACCTCTCGGCTTTACTCTCCGCGGTCCTCTTCTCGTTCTCCACTTCACAAACCCTCTCCTGCAGCTCCACAATCGTATCTTTGTCCCTCTTGATAATCTCCCGAATCTCATTTCTCTCGGCCCTACACCTCTCCAGCTCCACTTCCTTCTTCACCAGTTCCGCCCGGAGCGAGAGGATGATCTTCGACCCCGAAGCGATCTCGCGCCACAGTTTCTCCTCCCGGGACAGTAATACGACCTCGGCTCGGGCGAAATCCGACCCTCGGAAGGCCGACCGGAGAGAAGAGATGATTTCGGGTATGGTTAGAGCCGATTCCACGGTGTCGCCGTTGTTGGCGGCGGTGACGGTTGTCATGGTGGTGGGATGGGAGAGATCGTTGTGGGATAAGTGGAGTTCTTCTTGAGCACAAGTAGTGTCGCAAGATGGCATTTTTAGGGTTTATAGTCAAATGCAGTGATTGAGGGGAAACTGGAAAGCCAAGGCGTAGTTGATGGACTTTAAACGCAGCAAGTGTGGGGACGACTGTCAGCTTTATCCATTTGATAAATTATGTCTTAAAATAATTAATCTATTTATGTCTTTACATAATTAATTAATTTCTCATACGGATAGAGCAAGCTAATAAATATTTTTACTTGAAAATAGCACTTAAGTAATTATCCAATGTGTCTGGAAAATGGAAATAACTTTTTTTTTTCGAATGGAAAATGGAAAAATGGAAATTACGTTTGGGCAATCACTTGCGTTGACATATAATGTTAGCGTGATTAGATTCCGTTTGGGCAATTTGGTGGTGGTAGCTTATCCACTTAAAATTACCTTCTTTTCTTTTTCGAAAATTACCTTTCTATTATCAGAAAGCACTGGAGATGAAAAATTGATGTACCTATTCCTCTTAAACTTATAAATTGATGTGCATAGTCCTATTAAACTTATATTTCCTGATACGCAAATACTTATATATATAATAACATATTGGGATTGCTCTTGCCTCTTGGGCTTGGAGTGAAATGTCACTTTTGTCAAATAAAAAGAACAAAATGATTAATTTATCTTAAGACATCTTGCCCTAGAAAAAGAAAGATATATTTAGAGCCAACAAGAAGGATGATGATAACACCATTAATACTTTTTTTTTACTAGAAAGTTATGTTCTAATTTTTTATTAACGAAGTCAACATACGAGACATGTTTGAATTTTTCAATTAACAAATCTAAGTAGGGTATATCAACAGTATAAATAATATTATTTTTTTATCTCTTTTTCCTTAAAAATATCAACATTAGTATAAAAAAAATCCTACCAACAATTTAATAATTCATTTAATGATAATCGATCAGCCAAATATAAATGTATGACTAACAATAGTACCATAACTTTTATACCTCATGTTTCATTATATATAATGTTCATTCAAAATCAACAAATTAAATACAACCTTATCTCGACTTCAAATCTCAATAATTGATAAATCAACACCAAAAAGAAAAAAGAAAACGAAATCCGAAACCAAAGATCTTGAAAAAGGAATTTGAACGCACATGAGGAGCCCATGACCGCTGCCTGCTGCATTGCATGCCTACATCACACAAGGAACTCAAAGTTGGGCCCTTTTATTCCCGAACTAAAATTCAAAGATAGTTTAGACCTGGATCGGACCTTTAGTAGGTGGTAGCATTCATATGGTTCTTTCCTGATGGACCAATAATTTCCTTGTAGCAAAAAAATTATCGAGGAACAAGTGGTTGTATATGATAGAACCAAAAAACCTTCAATTGTTACATATGCTGATATGCAGTACCTTTTGTCTTTTTTCCTTTCCTTTTTTTTTTTTTTTGCACGAGGAAATTTGCAGTACCTTTTGTGATGCTATAACTATGCGAGATGATGATTTAAATTAATTATGAAATCCATCCTCATGTTGAGTATGATTTTCGTTTTGAATTTGACTAACTTATTTCTTTTATTATAAACTAATCATTTACAAACAGTTCCTATGTGATGTTTTTATTTTGGTAAAATGAGAGTATTGTTGTAGACAAACCGAAAGCTAAGAAAGATGCCATCGTTGTCTAGATACAATCCATTAATGGCAAAGTCCTGATCCTACAAGGGATAGTATTAGCAAACACTTCCACAGTCTCCCAATTATCAGACTCAATAACAACATTTGAAGGTCTCATCCCTGCAACTAGTACAAGGTCATCGTTGACAGTCCACAGTTTGACAACAAGGACAGTGCAAGGGGTCAAATGGTGCTGAAAGCACCAAGCCAGGTACCCGTACCACACACATTCCTTGCAACACCATCGCACCACAATATGTTCCACAAGAGCTAATTGTTGGATCGCCATTAATCTTAACTACACACGGATTTGTATGTGACATTAATAAAAAAAATATTTGTGTCTGACATGGATCAATTAATTCAGAAATATGAATCTAGACGATTAAACCACGGAATTAGAGAATTATGCTGGCAAGTACAACTGCCCGATGCATCAAATTTCCCCACAAGGCTCTGGGACCTTCCCCTTAGTAATCCGACACTTTCCAATAGTTGGGCCTTCTTCCATTGAGACTCTTCCAAAAATGAATGCAAAACAGCATGGTTTGATATCAAATATTCATTAGATATTACTATTTAAGTGAAAAAAATCAAAATTAATTGGCTTTTTGTCGTCTAAAGAAATAATAATTTATTCTACAAACTAAATTAGTAACAAACTGAATAGAATTCAAATCACCCAAACGGCCAAACCAAAGGGTGTTAAAAAAGAACACTACCAAACCCCACGAAGAATACTGTCAATACCTATTCAATTTGGTATCCAGCTTCAGGAAAATATAAGATTAAAACAAAAAATTGAGAGCAACATCAATTATCCCACCCTTCACCTGTAAATACGCAAACATCAAATAAGTAAATAGTGAATTACTTAGTTTCTGAAAGTTCACATCTGAACTCATATACGATCAGTAAGGTCCCTTTGGAAAGAGGAGATTAATGCCTTGGCAAAATGGTTTCCATATAAAGTTACAAAAAGAAGAAAATACAGAGGATTCTTTCCTAAAAGGGGAAACTGTCAGTTGAGATGTTAATGATTCCAGGTAAATGTTTGATGCTGCAAATCAATAGCCATTACAAGAGGTTAACGTACAACAGATCAGTATCTGTTTCCCTCGTAAGCTGGAAAAATCTATATCCACACAGATGACAACCTGCAGAAAACTATTCAAAAGTTACAACGAGCAGCCAAGTCCCACCAGACCCACCAACTCAGAGAACATGCTCGAGTATGCATTAACCTGTCCAAATCCTTGGAGCATTGCTCTTTTCAGCTTTCATCAATTTTATATGAACCAAAGATCTCATCTGCCAAAAAAGGTGTGGGCCTTCTTCTCCCGTGAGGACAAGAGTTTTCAACATTTGGATATCTACACCAGCCAATCAATCAGAAGGGAAAGCATCCATCTAATCTTCACCCGATGAAAGCTTCTGCTTTTTCCATCTGTAAGCAGCTTCGAGGATCTTGAGGTTCGGAGCCTGTGTCTCTTCCGGAAATATGTAATCTATGTATTCCTCATACCTGCAAACAAGTAACATTGATTAGCAGTAAGAAAAGAAAGCTTGTGACCGACTGCAAAGAATCAATTATGTGAAAATAGTCCAAATCACAAAGATACTGATAGTACCCTCCAGATTAAGTGATTCGGACATGCAGAAGGAGGAAATATGTTAATAGCACATGCATATGGATGCATCCCAAGAACTATTAGATGGTTGAAAAGTTTGTGGTGCACAACTTTCAATTTAAGAGACTGTTCAAGAAGAATCTAGGGAGAGAAATGACATAGAACTCTAAAAAAGGTTGTAAGTGAGTGATACTAGAGTCTAAAAGATCAATTCATAATGATAGATTTGGAATCAGGCAATGTAAATTTACATTCATGATATGTGTCATCTATATCAACCAGAAGAGAAAAACAAGGGCAACTAAACATCAATGATGACAACATACCCGGCTAAACCATCTTCAGAAGAAATCTGCCTCCTCTTTTTGAGTTTCTTTGGAAGCTTGGCCTGGACTATGCTAACATCACCAAGCTCACCAAACTTGCTTTCCATGTTTAACCATTCTTCCAACAGCATTGCCCGTTCCTCCTTCAGTTCAGGCGCTGAAGTTCTGAAGTAGTTAACAGCTCTCTCAAAAATCCCTGAGCAAAAATAAAAGTAAGAAACAGAGAATTCAAATAAATATGAATTAAAAACAACAACAATGATTAAAAGATCCTGATAACTCACTTCTTGCATTCTGAATACACAACTTCCTCTGTTCCTCTGAATCAGCAACCCCAACATCCTTATCCGTGTCAGGTGCCTCAAATTTAGCATAGCTAAGCCAGACTTTCAAATGCTTAGTGCGCTCCAAAAGTCTCTCATAAAGCTGCCGAGTTCGGTCATATTCACCTTCTGATATTTCGAAATCAATGTAGGCCTGCAGTAAAATCAGAGAAACAAATCAGTAAAAGTTTGAACTACCCAGCCGTCAATTATCAATTGATGTATAGTACACTACAGATTAGATACAGCTTAAAGTAAAATAAGAAGTACCTTCCACAATAGCTCAGGCATATCCAAGGCCGGCTGAGCGATAGCAAGCTCAAAAATAGCTCTTGCTCTCTCGGTCTCAGCCAAAGATTTCTCCAGTTCAGCATATTTCGTCCAAGCATAGCAATTTTCTGGTGACCACTCTAAATATTTCTCATATAGCTTTCTGCAGCGATCAATGTTGCCCAGTTGCAGTTCTATTTCTATATATTTCTTGAAGATCTGTATGTTTACAAAAATAAATGTGAGATCAGATCAGAGTGATCAACAATAAAAAAATATACTACTTCAACAGATCAGTAAGAAAGTGAATAGTACCTTATCTTTAGGAGCGTTACCAATGGCATTGCCTAAAATGTGTCTAGCACCCTGGAGATTCAACTGCCGGATTTCAAATTGGGCGGCCAGAAGCCATATTTTAGCGAAAGAGAACTTCTTGTGAGGGATTAGTTTTAGGCACTCCCTGGACATATAAAACCAAATTAGAAAGCCATTCAATGTTTACTGTTACAAATATGAACACTAGCTGACCATAAAAAAGACATCATCAGGGATATAAAATCAACTACAACAGTACCGAACCTGCTAATAATATCAAGTACGTATAAGAACTGTCAAAATAGACGAATCTCTTCGAAAAACAGCAAAGCATACCTGTATACATCCCTCGTTCTCTCAGCATCTCCTGCATCAAGTTCTTCGTAAAGCGCATAATTAATCCTAACGCCACAAAAAAGAAAGAAAACAAGAAATCAAAAATCCATAAGCAAGCAACTAAAGAACACCAAAACAGAATTCTAACAAAATGCCACTCAAAATCATACCACAAGTATATATAACGCTGCCAATATCGCTTCTCCTCAGCGGGTGGAACATTGGCAATCGCCCGTTCGTAAACTTCTCTAATCCTGCTCTTATTCCCCACACTCTCTTCCAGTCTAATGTAGTCGAACCAAGCATCATAGTTTAGAGGGTTCTTCCTAACTTCATCTTCATACTGGAATCTCCTCTTTCCCACAATAGCATCCTCAATCCCCTCCTTATCTCCATACTGCTTTTCAAACGCCACAAACTTCTTATACAACTCCTCCGCTCTCCCTTTAGGGATATGATCCAAGGCAAACTTATAAATACACCGAGCACGCTCGCTCTCCTTACACCTCTCCTCAAACTCCGCAAACGCCACAAACAACTGCTCCGCCTCCTCGTCGTCGGCCAGCCGCTCCACCGCCCTCTCATACACGCCCCTCGCTCTCTCAACCTCTCCATTCTTCATCTCAAACTTCGCAAACCTAATCCACGCGCTCACTTTGGGGTGGCACTCCACGAACCTCTCGAAAATTCCGCGGGCACGTGCCACCTCGTTGTACCTGAGCTCGAACTTGATGTAGCTCAGCCACCCCTGCTGGTCCGGCTGCCAGCTCATCCACCTCTCGAAGATCTGCCGCGCCCCGGCGACGTTCCCGAGCATCTCCTCCATGTGGATGTACTTGTACCAGAGCTGGTCCACGCGCGGGAGGAGCGTGACGGCGCGGTCCCACACGTTCCTGGCGTGGTTGATGAACTTGTTCTTCATCTCCACCTCCGCGTACTTCAGCCACAGGGTGTGGTTCCTGTAATCGACCTCCAGCGCTCGCTCCCACACGGAGCGGGCCCGGTTGAAGTCCTTCTGGGACTCCTCCCACTGGGCGTACTTGATCCATACGCTGACGTTCCATCTAACGCGCCGGATTAGGTCTTCGAATTCCTTGCGCTTCCGGAGCCGGTAGTCCGCGAGCTCGGTGGGGTCGGTGATCTTCTGCTTCGGAGGCCGGATTTCGGCCTCCTGCCGCTCTCTGGCCTCGCGGAGGATCTGCTCGGCGGTGATTTGGATCGGAGCGGGGGTTTTGTTCTTGACTCGGGTCGGGCGGGGCAACTTGACCTCGGTGTCTTTACGGGTCAAGTAGCCCAGTGAAGGATCGGCGTCTTTTGAGGAAGCCATGGTCGTCGTCGGCGACGGCTTGGGTGGCGTTTCTGTTCTAGAGTGCTCGGGTAGGGAAGATTAGGTTTGATGTTATTTTAGAGAGGGAAATTGGGGCAAGTGTAATTATATTTGATTCCTTGTTAGAACGGCGTCGTTGGGTAGAGTTGAGGATTAATTTGAAAATGGGCCTAAACTTATAAATGGACTACGGGGAGTAAGTTGGGCCATCATATGAAAGGAGAAGGGCTAAACAAACAGCGGTGGGCTAAACTAACGAAAGCTTGACGGCAGCTACTGCAGGAGATAGAGAGAAAGGCAGGTGATGGTGACCGGCAACTAAACGATGGTGGTGGTGGTGGTACTAGCGGCGTGACGTAGTAGTTGCGGCTAGGGTTTGAGAGTATTGAGATAAGAGAAAGTTTTGGCTGATTGAGTGATAATTTCATACCAGAGAAAATATGGGGTCGGGTAGGGGGTTCAATTTTGACTCGACCAAGTACTAATATTGAATCGGTTAAAATTTATAAAGCTTGTTTTAGCATGCTTGACTGATCCGGAAGAAAAAAGAGTTGCTGTGTTAAATTTTTAATTAATATTTTATTTAGTCTGTTCTTGCCCTCGGTTTTAATATGGTTCATTTTATATTTTACAAATTAAAGAAAGAGGCATCCGGCGGTGGCGTAACAAGTCCATATTCAATCAATGGCCCTTCCGTTTAAGTCCAATTTATATGTGTAATATAGCCAAATATAACATTTTACATAGTTCCTATGAGGTGTGGGGCCAATTAGTGTATATTGTGCTTTTTTTTTTTTTAGAAAAAGTGTATATTGTGCCTTAATAAAGAGGATTTAAAGCCAGAATGCCAATTAGTGTACATTGTGTCTTAATAGCTATAAAGAGGGTCTAGGGCCTGAATATAACCAGAGGTCTGAGACTTGGACGCGAGAAGTACAAATTACCAAGGTTATCAAAACCGGACCGGTTCGTCCGGTTAACCCGGTTCAACTGCCTTTTCAGCAAAGCCCCGGTCCGGTTTACTGGAAAAAACTCCATGTTACACAACCGTTTTGAACCGGCCGGTTTTTACGGTTTTTAACGAATCGGCCGGTTTTTACCTGTTTTTTACCGGTTGAACCTCTTTTTTTTCATTTAAATGTTTTAAAAATGGTGAGAGTAAGACTTAAACCCTTGGCCTCCTAACAATATTTAAAGTCATTAACCAACTGAACTATTACAAATTAATATTTTCTTTACATAAGTTTTAGTATATATTGAGAATGACTTCAATTTTGACCATAAAATTATTATAATGAATATATTTTGACCATTTTCTTAAAAAATTAATATATTTTAATAAAACGGTTGAACCCCGGTTTTCCTTGAACATCCCCTTCGCCGGTTCAATGGCCGGTCCGGTTTTCAAAACCTTGCAAATTACACTACAAGCTTATCGATATCTTGTGACTAAAAAGAACATGCAACCATTAAATCATAGAAGTCCTATTATTCTTAATTATTTTTCAATCAAGTCCTATAATTATTTTTTTGATTAAGCAAGCCCTATTAATTTCAACCGTTTATCAAAAAAATCCTATGTGTATTTTCCATCCAATATTGCTGAGTTGGAAGTTATCTTATGACGTGGCATTATACACATCATAACATGTCAAAATGTCCATGTCAATAGGACTTAATTGATCGAATCAAAAAGTTATAGGACTCAATTAATATTAATTTATAAGTTATAGGATTCTTAAAGATCCTAAACGTAAAATCATAAAATTTTTAATTTTTCAAGTTCTAAACCCTAAAATACATAAAATTGCAAATCCTAGACTCAAAAAACTTAAATTTTACATCTTAAAATACTAAAATTCTAAATTTGAAAATTTTATGCTCAAAATTTCTAAACTTTAAATTTTTAAATCTTAAATCTTAAATAAATTTTAACTATTAAAAATTTGAAACCTTAAATTTTGAAGCCTTATATCTTAAAATAATAAACCTTAAGGTCTTAACTGTTAGATCATTTATCGTATAACCCTGAAACTTGAAAACCTAAAACATTAAACTTAAATATTACAACCATGAAATATTAAATTCTAAAATACTAAATCTTAAAACATTAATTTGTAACACGAATTCCTAACATTAATCCTAAATTCTAAACTTTAAACTTTAAATCTTAAATCCAAATCCAAAAATAAAACTCTGAATTTAGGAATTGGGAAGGTTTTAGATTTAGGTTTTCAGGTTTAGGATTTTAGTATTTTAGGATGTAAGGTTTAAAATTTAAGATTTTAGTATTTATAATTTTGTTATTTTAAGATTAATATTTTAGAGTTTAAAATTAAAAATTTTGGAATTTTATTATTTTAAGATTAAAGATCCTTAGAAGTCCTATAATTTAAGATTAAAGATGTAATAGCCCGGGTAAAAAATGAAACGCCCCAACCCGTATTTACCGTACACAGTAAACACGTGCCGGAACTGTGACGACCCAACCAAAACCAGCCTAGTATACAGTGTATATAACAGGAACACGGCCTCAACAGCCCAAAATAAAACAACAATAATCATCATAACCGGCCCAATGGCCCAACAATAGTAAAAACAATGCACAACGGAAGACTTAATAACTCACAAAACACTGTATGTGACACTGATGCAAACTATGGATCCGAGCCCTGTCCAAGGGATAACGCCGCAGCCTGTCTGGAATGCACCAATCCTGTACCATAAATAACTCATCCTACGGGATGAAAGCCCGCAGGTGAGGGGTGAGTCCGAAGTGCTCACCGACGAAGGATAGATGATCAATATGAAACACTATAATTACTCAAGTCAAAAACAAGGTAAAACCGCCAAAATAAAACAAATCAAAAGACTCAAATAAAATCCAATTTCCAATTTTATCTTTCCGGGCCCCGTCACGGATAAGCTAGGGGTCAGACCTGGTTATCAACACATTCCGGGTGCCAGACCAAATCCAGAGAACCCAAGGATCGACATCCCAAAAATACGAATGCAGGGATAGACATCCCAAAAACAATCACGGGATAGACATCCCAAGCATAGACATGCTTATCACAAGTAACCCAGGTCACGGCCACCACGAAACAATTGTTAGAACACATGTCTTCATGGTTCATTCATTACAGGTTTTGATAATGACAAGCCTTGGTTCAATTGATGACATCCTTGAAGCAAAAAGAAATCAAGCGAAGAAGTTCTCGAGTTTGTTACACTAGTTCTTAACTTCGATGTTCGTTCTTCTCTTTCTACCCAATCCTTGTGTTTTACATGTTCCCATTTGTTGACAACTTCTCTTAGACATTGGCTCAAACAAAACACATTTCAATCATACAATTCATAAGCATGCTTTCAAACATAAAGTTGTGTTTTGAGTCCAAAACATCGATGTTCTGTTAACAAACATCGATGTTCTGTTTCTTCCAAGTTTTTCAAATATTGGCAGTAGCTGTAAAACATCGATGTTGGATTATAAAACATCGATGTTCTTGTGACCGTTGGTCAAAACATCGATGTTGTAATTGAAACATCGATGTTGTGTTTTCTTCAAGGTTTTCCAAAATTTGGCAGAAGCGGAAAAACATCGATGTTCTATTGGAAACATCGATGTTCTGATAATTGAGTTCAAAATGAATTTTGCCGAAGCAAAAAAACATCGATGTTTCATTTCCAACATCGATGTTCATGTATAAACCCTTTTTCATCATATTTTTGCGAAGCCAAAAAACATCGATGTTGGATTGAAGAACATCGATGTTGAGTTTTAAAACATCGATGTTCTAAAATACAACATCGATGTTCTACTAGCCGTTGGAGCAATAATTTAAAATTGCTGGCTAAAACATCGATGTTTAAAGTGAAAACATTGATGTTTTGCCGTTATAGCAGACAACTTTTTAGCACCCACTATACTTTGTTTAAAGCTGTTTTTCTTGGGTGGATTTCAAACGGCTCCATGACTTTTCAGAGCTACATATTGAGCATTTTCAGCTATGTTTGAAAACCAATCAACTCTCTATTCATTCATCATTCATTGCAAAAACATTCAATAAAGTTTAAGAGCCAATTCCTTTGAGATTATTGAGAGTTGCCTTATTAGAGCTTAATTGTAACTCATACCCACTCTTGTGAGAGCTTTTGTTTGAGTAATCTTTATAGTGTTGTTCATACACTGAAAGGGAAGATTGTTCCCTTGTAGCTACTCATAGGAAGAGTGATTTTCTTTCCTTGAGAGAAGTCTTGAAGTGAGGTTTCTTCAAGCAAGTGTGTAGGATTATTGTGACTAGAATTCCTAGGCTGTAAACGGTTTGTTAAGCACCCGGAAGCTTAACGGTAGATAGTGAACTCTTCAAGTGTACCTTGAAGGACTAGATTAGCCACAAATTAGTTGTGTGTAAACCAGTATAAAAATCTCTTGTGTCCTTCTATTTTTCAATTCCGCACTTCATTTCCTGCAAAGTTTTTAATTTTCGGTCATAAGCTATTCACCCCCCCTCTAGCTTAAGTCTATTGTTCTAACAATTGGTAGCGGAGCCTAACTCTCTGAAGACTTAACCGTTTGAGAGGAAATTTTCCATGGCTTCTTCAAGTAATCATGCAGGAATTCTCGAAGGACATTCAACCGTTCGTCCACCATACTTTGATGGCACCAATTACAGCTACTGGAAGGAGAGGATGAGAATTTTCCTCCAATCCAGCAACTATGCTCTTTGGAGAATCATGAAGATTGGAGAGCAAATTCCGATGAAGAAAGTTGGTGAAGTCCAAGTGCCAAAGAAGGAAGAGGAGTACAATGCTGCAGACATCGTATTGGTTGAAAACAATGCTAAATCAATCAATATGCTCTATTGTGCAGTCAACCCCGACGATTATCGAAAAATCTCTTGTTGCACAACCGCAAAAGAAATGTGGGATAAGCTGGAGGTTACCTACGAAGGAACCGATCAAGTTCGGGAGGCTAAAATCGACTCACTCACCTCTGATTATGAACTCTTTCGTATGAAGGAAAATGAGGGAATTGAGGAGATGTTCGACCGTTTCTCAAAAATTATAAATGAGCTTCATGCTCTCAAGAAGGTCTACTCCGACAAAGACTTGGTTAGAAAAGTTCTTCGAAGTCTCACTCCCGAATGGCGATCAAAGGCGGATGCCATCTACGAAAACATCGGCATCAACAACACAACGATTGATGGACTAAGAGGTAATCTTATAACTTACGAAACTACTATTCTTAAACCCTCTTTACCCTCTTTGCAGGAACCAAAGAAGAAGACAATAGCTCTCAAAGCTTCTACCTCCAAGACACAAGAACATACCGAATCGGACTCTAGCGATGACGATCAAGAACTCGGACTTGTCATCCGCAAATTCCACAAATTCATGAAGAAGGAATTTGTGAAGAAAGGAAGAAAAATGTCCGGACCACCCAAATGCTATGGGTGTGGAGAGAGTGGGCACATCAAGCCCAAATGCCCCAAAGCAAAGGAGGGAAAGGAGAAGAAGTCCTACAAGAAGCAAAGGGCGTACATATCATGGGGAGGCGATTCCGGTGATGAGTCGACCGATAGCGATGAAGAGGAAACGGCCAACCTATGTCTTATGGAAAGGGAAGAACCTGAAGAGGTAAGTACCACTTCTCCAAATGAAAACTTTACATATGAAGAATTGCAAAATGCATTTGATGAACTTTATGGTGAATTCATTTCCATTTCTAAAGTTAATAAGAACTTGAAGAAACAAGTCGTAATATTAGAAAATGATATTGAAAGTGTGTCTAATGAGAATAGGAATCTTAAGGAAGAAATCAAAACTCTAGACACACCTAAGGAATGTGGTTCATGTGGATCCTTAAAAGAACAAAATGATAAATTAGCATGTGAAAATGAGAAGCTGAAGGATGAAAATAAAATGCTAGGAAAGAAAAATTTAGAGGATTGTCCATCATGTACACCTTTGAGGAAACAAGTTGAACAACTTGAGACAACCCTGAAAAAGTTTA
>JAKUCV010007354.1:237951-292185 GCA_028386065.3 Turnera subulata
TACAATCAAAAGGGAGCATCAGGTTTTAAGTTCCTTTTCTATGACTTTAATGCCTAAATTGGACAACATGATAAGTAATTTAAATGCTTGTTTCATTAATTATCATCCATATAAATTACTTGTTATGCATGCTTCTGAGTTAATCTTTAGGGATGAACAAAAGAATGCTAATTGTGTTATGCTTGAACCGGGAGGAGAAGCTATGTGCCTCAAGCTTGGTCCTCTGCGCATTAAGATTGGTTCACAAGGTGAGTATAATGTTCATACTGTTTTTGATGTTGCTGAATTTTCTCCTGTTGATTTTGTAGGAATCGATTCGAGGACGAATCGCTTTGAGGAGGGAGGGAATGATGCAAATCACCTAGGCATGATTGGATATGGCAAGATTATCTTTAGAGGCATCAAAGGGGAGCATCGGTTTCACAAGAATTTCAGGAAGAGTTGGACATCAAAGCGAAGGACGCAAAGAACGCGTGCAGAAATTCCTGGATCGTGCAGTATCGGGAATAAATTCATATCTCGAGCTCTAAAACTCGGATTGCTGCGATCTTGGACTCTTTGGAAAGATAAGACGATGATCTACAACTTTTATGTTGAGCCCAGAAGCTGAATCGTCCGTTTGCCTTTACTAAAAGGCGCTTGAAGTCGACGGACAGATTCTGTCCGGAAATTCGGTTAGAATTAAACATGGGCTTTTAGTATTTTAAGTTATTTGGGTTTTATTTGTAAAGGTTTTAATTAGTGTCCAAGTTATGTGGGCTCAGTTTTAAACCTAGTCTATTTACGGTTACTATTCACGTGAATAGTACCCGCGTGAATAGTGACATAAAGTCTTTTATTTTAATCTAATTACAAAGTCCAAGTCCATTAGGGTTTAGTATTAGACTAGTATAAATAAAGAGTCTTTTTATTGAACATAACACAGACTATTTTTAAGAGTTGATTATTGATAATAAAATTGCCCATTGAGGTTTTCTTTGATTGTGGATTCAATCGTAATTGAGAGTGGATTCTCTTGATTTTATATTAGGGTTTGAGTTTACTTATCAAGTTCTTACTTGTGGCGTTTATTCAATTCCTTGTGATTCTAATCCCTTTATTGCCTATTCCTTAATTGAGTCTAGGAGGTAAAGAATAGAATTGCTAAAACCCTTTGTTGTGTTTGTATTTCTTTGTTGTCTAATCCGGTGCAGAGATTAGGAGGTGAAGGAGACTTACACGGCGAGTTTGATTGAGATTGACGATCGGGACAATCAGATAGTTACGGAGGTGGAACTAGTGGATTCTAGGGCTGTTGCCGTATCATTTTATCATATGGATATATATAAATATATATATACACATTATCATTTTCTAGAAAATTATTTTATGGTAAGAATATATGTTACATAGCTATGGAAAATATTTTCGGAAAGGGCATTATCAAAGTATAATACCGGAATAATATCCGGATATAAATACGATATATTATCTTTAGAAATGGATTAATAGTGGTAAATGATGATGATAAATATGGTATAACCCGAGACGATAACCGAGCCGGCTAGTATTTTATTTTACGGTTACAGCATTAAACTGTCATTCGCATATCGTTGCTATGCATCTTATATGTGTACATATTATGTGTTATATAGGAGTTGATACTGAGCAGTATTCCGAGGAACTGGCTTGGGAACCTGTTGAGGACTCTATAACTGATAATCGGCTAAGGTGAGGATAAGTAAATATTAATATACTGTCCGTAATATCAAGATGTTGTTTGTTCACTGTGTGTGATATTTGATGGTATGATACTACTTTTGTGGCCGTGAATGATTTGTGTGAGATGAATTAAGTTGATAATTGCTGCCATTGATGTTGCTGGAATTGTTGCTACTGTTGAGTTTGTTGTTATTGTTGTTGACTGTGAGAATTGTATGAGTTGAGTATCGAGGGTACTATTATGTGATGACATTTTGGTTAAGTTATTATCCAGACGAGCGGAGAGGCCGTGAGCTTGCTCGGGATAATGAGATAATAGACGGTTAATAGTGACATAGTAACAAGTTGAGGAAAAGAAGATAATAAAATGGAAACATTTAGACATCTAGTAAGTCACGGTTAAATGTTGGACTAGCCTGATGGTAGTCCTTATTTTTTATGGTGCTGGGGGAGAGTGTGCTTGGGATCTGCTCCCTTTCTGTACCAATTTTTATTTTAGGCACTGGGGGAGAGTGTGCTTGGGGTCTGCTCCCTGTCTGTGCCAGTTATAGGTACCAGGGCGAGGTCCACGGGCTAGCTAGCTTGACTACCTGGCGACGGCCAATATTTAACTAGTGATAGGGGCCCTGTTAATAAAATTGGATTAGTGTGTCTAGGATAACACAGAGTACCTTCTGTCTGTTACCGTCAGCTAAGGTTTGTGAGAACCTTCTGTTTGTTACTGTTTATTGTGACTTGGTTATTATTGGTTGCCTGTATATTTTTCTTTACTTATGGATTTTACCCGGTGAGCACTTCGGACTCACCCCTCGCCTGCGTGACTCGGTCACATAGTTTGGTCTTTTCTTAGTTTAGGAACATACGAGGCAAGCTGCAGTGTACCCTCGGCAGGACTCGGATCCATTAGTTTGCATCGGGCTTTGCATATATTGTCTTGAGATCATAATTGCTTCCGCTGTGCTAATGATATTGAGATTCACGAAGTCGGGTGATATGATATTGTCAATTGGGCCGTTGGGCCGGATTTTCTGGTGAATATACTATTTGTGCCACGTGTCGGTACTATTGTTCAGTAATTACTGTGTGTTGGGTAAATTCGGGTCGGGGCATTTCAAAAGATCCTTAAACGAGTCTTATAATTTTTTGATTTGATCAATTAAGTCTGATGTGGACAATTTAACACGGCAGCATATGACGTGTATAATGTCACGTCATAAGAAAACTGCCATCCCAACAATATTGGATGGAAAACATAAATAGGACTTCTTTAATAAACAGTTTAAATTAATAGGACTTGATTAATAAAAAAATAATTGTAAGACTTGATTGAAAAATGATTAAGAATAATAGGACTTCCAAAGCCCTTTATCCGAGACTTGGACGCAAGAAGCACTGATTACACTACAAGCTTATCCATATCTTGTGACTAAAAAGTGTTGGCCCAAAAGTGGCTAAGAAGGGGGGTGAATTAGCCTTGCTAATTAAAACCTAATTTGGCATCACAGATGCCAAACTGTTTTTCTCTCTAATTTTGTGTTTATGACAACTAATGAGCACAATAATTAAAATGCTAAGAGTAAAAGGGTTAAAGAAAGTGTGACACAGAATTTATAGTGGTTCACCACACAGGACTACCTCTACTACTCAAGGATCCCCCTTGAGATTTCTAACTCACTCTTATTATGGTTTTTCACGGGCTCAACCACTAACCTATAATACAAGTTTTTCTTTAGGCTCAACTCTAACCTCACACACTCACCACAAGGCTTTCCCTAGCTTTGCCTTACACAAACCCTTTGAATCAGAAGATATTTCTAAGTACAACAACTTTTCCCTTCAAATATTATCACTCAATGAATGAACTAAGAAAAGTGTTTATCTCTCTCTCTTTTGCTTAACTTAGAGAACTACAAGTGCACTAACTTTGCTTGAATTCGAAATCTCGGTTTAGCAGCTCTAAGGTTCTTCTTGAATCAGCATCTCATTATATAGACAAGTTGGATGGTGGAAAATTCAAAAGATCCATTACATGTCCCTTTCCATCCAGCTGGTTTATCTTCCGAGGTGCCAGAGCATCAACGTTCACTTTGCCTGTTGTCCCTCTCACTTTGGCACGAGATCCAGCTGCCAGTAGCTTTTTGTCATTGATATCATTGTTTAGCATAGTCCTAGGTTGGTCCTAGAAAGTTTGAATTCAACTGACATTTGATTTGTTTAAGGTAGCCTTTTCATTGATTCAGATTCCACAAATGGTATTGTATTAAGTTCCTTTGACCAATTCCCATAGGGATTAAACAAATCAAGTCACATGGATGTCTTTTGATGAAAGTGACATCTCATGTGCACTAACACACTCTCCAATCCCACTCACTTCTTCTTCCAAGGAGTTGATCACGGATGGGGCACTTGTGTGAGCTGCAAATCATGGTTAGAAGCACAAGATGCTATACATAGGTTTGTATAGGTTTGTCATAATCAAAACCTAGTTAGTGTATTTAATTATTTAATAATAATTGACATATTAAATTATATTTAAAGGCATATTATAATAGTATAATCAATGTCACAATTTAATCCATGTCTTATGTTAATAATCAACTTAATTAGGCCTAAGCAACTTCTTAATCGTCAACCGATTCACATTCTCCCTTTTTTTATGATGACAAACCTTAAACAATGTGGAGATGTGAATTTTGTGTATTCTAAGCTCCCCCTCAACAAATGCTCCCCCTAACTAAAATATTTTATCCAATTTGTGCATCATTCAAATGTTTAGAGCATAAGGGGCAGAAGAATAAATTCAAAACATCAATTTCGTAAGCCACATTGTATTAAATGAAATAAAATGAACATGTCGAAAAACACAAATCCAAATGTCCCCGTGATCTCCCATAGTTCTCTCCCCCTTTTGGCATCACAAAAAGCACAACAAAGGTAGAACTAGACACTATGGCACCGAAGATGCCAAAACTAAAACAACAGCAACAGATAGTAGACAGAACCAGTCAAGAACCAAGTAGACAACAACAGAAAGAGATATTGGCACCGAAGATGCCACAACAACTAGCAAAGTACAGGAAACAGATACACAAGCAGAAATAAAACATGCATGATCCAAGGTGAGCATCAGATTTGGATGGCCATGTGGAAGTCAAACACTAGCAGATTTCTGGCCGGATGAGGAATCAGTGGACTCAACATCATCACTACCGTCATCATCCTCATCTCCTTCATTGGTTGTCTCAACCTGATATAATATAGCCCAATAGGCTTAATCCTTTGCTATGAAGACAATTTGCAAGCCCAACTCCAATAAGTCTAGGAACCCGAGGCCCAAAGGATTTCAGCCCACGATCCAGCATCATCACCCTTATCCATCCGAGATCCGATCTTGGCCACTCACAGCGTGACACATGACGGGATAAGGAACTCCCTTTTGACCAATAAACAATAACCAATGTTTGTAATATATAAGCCCAAAATTAGGGCATCAAAGAAGACTCTTACATTTGGGCTCTCTCTCCCAAAAAGCTCTCCCTCATTTTCTCTCTTGTAATAAAGACTTCATTCTCAATAAAGAACTCCCAGATTCATGTTCCAAATTTCTTGTTTTATATCATTGGTTCCGTTGCCGGGATCGAAAAATCACAACAATGATTTTCATTTTTTCTATCTTATTCAACCAATTTCAAGAATGAAACAACAAAGCCAGACAAATCCAACAAAAGTTAAGCTTCAACCTTCATCAACATTCAAGAAGCACATCCAGTACACCAATCAAGCAGATCTAGTGAAATCCCAGCAGATCTACCCAAATTCGAACAAATCTAACAGATCCAGCAAATAAATTATGCGTTTCAAAGGTAAATTTGTTTAAACAATTTACTAATTGCATTTTTATTCCTAAATTTTGTTGATCACTAAAAAAGAAAATCAAATACAAACAAGAAAACCATAGGGAAGGAAGCCGAATCTGACAGAAACGATTAAATCCGAACCATCACAGGAGAAATTCAAGCAAGATCCATGAAGATCTCCAAGAGTTGCCTCTAGATGTGCTGAAAAAGGAGTAGATCCGGTCAAAGCCAGGAGCTACAGGACCTATGTGACTGAACAAAGATGAGCAGAAAAAGCATGAAGAAAAAGAAAAAAAGCAGTTCCAGAAGGAGAAAGGCAGTTTCTGGAGTAGAAAAGAGCAACCAGTCCTGACCAAGGAAAAAAGCAATTCCTGGAGGAGGAAGGGAGATCCTAGAGGAGAAAGGAGCAACCAGCCCATGAAGGAAAAAAAAAAAAGCAGTTGTTTGAGGAGAAGAAGCCATCGTGAGAAGCCTCTATGTCCACCATATGCCACCGCCAAAAAGGTGCAGACCCATAGAGCCACCTTCAGTTGCATCATGATTGTGACTGAAGCGAGAGGCTGCCGGAGATCGATGAGTCGCAGCAGCAAAATCAGAGCACCTCCCAGCCGCTGTTGCAGGTCCTCGTAGAGACCGGCGCTGCTCACTGGTGTAGAGAGGCCATATCTACCCAAAAGAGTAAGATCTGAATGTAGTCCGTCCAAATCCGTTGAGGTTTTCATAAGCTAGCTAGAACGTGTCTTTGACAAGAGATAGAACCACCGTGAACAATCACTGAAGCAGAGGAGCTGCTGCGACTAGAGCCACCAATATCGAGGGACTGTTGTGGATGGTGGAGACGTGTTGACACGAAGAAAGGAAACACGGGAAGAAGAAAAAGAAAAGAGATGGAGCAAGACGAGAGGACCTATGGAGCACATCTCACATGAGGTCCAACAACTTGAAATATTTAGCAGGCGCATGAGCACGAATTGGAGGAGGCCCACATGCGAGGAATGGCTGCTCACTTTTTCATAAAGGGAAACAGTGACTCAAAGTTTTGACTTAGGACCTGTGCAATTACAATAGGGCGAAGGTCCTTAATAACCCCAGCAAGGTAAGCAAGTGCGTAAGGGAGCTCCAAGAAGATTGCCCAATAAGAGTTCCTTAGAGAACAGTCCTAACTGAAGGTCCAGGGGCAAGCATAACTTTAGCGGGGTGCCAATTACCCAATGCGAGGACTTGTTGGAAAGACAATTTCCGAAGAGCTCCTGTGTTCGAGGGCATGCGCGTTGTGCATCTAGTGAAGAGAAAGATAGATTGCAGGAAGTCAAAGAAAAGCTCAAATCCAATCCCATCCCAGCGTCACAATTCGGGTTCTTTAAAATTTTTATGTTATGTGTATATGAACCTGGGGAATTAATGTTTGTGAAATTGCGTTGGTTGATAGCATTATATTCATTTATTTCACACGCTACTCACAGTGATTATTTAAGAAGGATGCTCTATTTTTGTGTATGATATTAGCTCAGCTATAAAAACTTGATGGGAAAGGGTCACATGATTCCTTCATTATTATGGGAAAGGGTCACATGATTCCTTCACTATTTTTATTTCATGCACTGCATAAATATGAGGAGCATGCTATTATGATTGCCGTGATTGAATTACTTATTATTTCATGTTTGGGTTCGTGTTTGCGCATTATGCAAAGATAAAAGAAACTACTCCATGATTTAACAATGCTCTTTGATAAAATTTTATTTCCGGGGGAGTGGAAATACCTCTTAGGTACCTGGCTCAGTGTGAGATTTAAATTATTAGGTCCAGAGAGAAATCTCCTACGGGTCCTTCAAAAGCAATCTCGTGCAAATATGAAAGTAGTCTACGTTGGCATGCAATAGTTCCAACGAAGGAGAAAGCTGAACTTGAAGGCGAAAGCATCCCTCACAGGAGGATCGATGCCAGGGCCAGGAACAGACCCAATGTGTGGAGTGATCGATGCCAGGGCCATGAACAGACCCAATGTGTGGAGTTGTCAATGTCAGGAACTTGACGCAGGAGGATCGATGCTAGGGCATGGAACAGACCCAATGAGCGGAGCTGTCGATGCTAGGAACTTGATGTGTAGCCCATAATAAGAGGAAAAAAGAAGGGAGAACCCACTGTCCTAAAAGGAAGAAGCTCAATCTTAGCAGTTTGTTGCCATACATCAATGGAGCAAAGAGAGATGAAAAGACTATAGGAGCCATTGAGCCTAAATTGAACAAGCTAGCCAGCACTACCAACTCTAGAAGCCATGAGCAAGACTTGCGAGTAGAAGCTGATGATACTGAGCTGACAAATAGAAGCACTCAACAGGCCCATCTTGAAGCAGTAGCTTAGTCAAGGAGGAACAATGTACCGAATTTGAGGAAGAATCTATTAGCAAGTCCTGCCAAACAAACAGGCCCAGCAAAAAAAAAATGATGAGGCCGAGAAACTCCAGGAACAAGCGATTCTAACGGAGTAGGAAAACAGTCCTTGGAGACAAAAAAGGATCTGCAACAAAGAAAAAGGAAGAAAAGATAACCAGTGTGGACAAGAAACCAACCCATGTGGAGGTGAAAGCAGCTCCTGCGGAGTGAAAGTAGTGCCAACAAAGAAGGAAGCTATGCAGACAAAGGAAAAAAGATACCAAAGAGCAACTAGTTCCTGCAGAGGAGAAGGCAACCAATAAGGAGGCAAAACCACCCAACGAGGTCCTGCATGGTGAGTTCCTCAAGATGAAAAAGAAAAAAAATTCAAGATCTACTTCAAGCAAAAAAATACTTTAACTAAAGCGAGAAGGTTGGAGAGAAAATATTCAATTATGGTGAAGCATTACAGTAAGCAAAGTTGCAGTCCAAATGCTTTAATCAAAGCAAGAAGGTTGGAGAAGAGAACCACAACTAGCACCGCAGAACAGAGATTCCTAACAAAGAAAGTTATGGCAGGTCCTTCATCAAAGGGAAGCGAAAGGATGAAGCTTAAGAAAGAGGTCCCATGAATTGCATATAACTTTGCAAATGCCAAAATGCACTGTGATAAAAGTGCCATAAACAGCAAAAGGCTATATAATGTGAAGGTTAAGGCATAAAATGGGGGACTCGTACTTAAGAATCTAAAAGCTTGCCCAAAAGAGCAGGACCTCCCCATAAAATCACTCAAGCAAAGAAGTTATATTCAACACCAAATAAGCCCGCAAAGTGCAAGCAGATAGCAAAGAACAAGAAGGCTTCATGGCCCACGCAGGCCTTACGCGTAGGATGTTAACCTGTAAAACCGCACAAAAGGCCAAACGTGGGCAGATGTTCTCCAAAACTTAACGGCCTAGAAAAGGGTCGTTGGTGCCCGAGAATAAAGGCTAAATTGTGGGTTGGAAAAACCCAAACAATTTGCATGAGTAGCTTAAAAAAAAAAAGAGTTCCTAGTATTCAAAAGGAAGAAAACAAACATGGAGCTAGCAAGAATATAAAAGAAATAAAATAACTTTGGCATCCAGGAAGCAGGAGCTGATTTTAGAAGCTAATAAAGCCATCATATAAGGAAAAGAGTCCCTAGAGTTCCAAATGAAACTTCATACAGGAACTGCACATAGTGACCAATCAAGAACCTCGAAGAAGGAATTGCAACGCCACAAAAAGGAGCTAAATAGAAGCCAGAGGTACTCCAAAGAAAAGACAAGGAGCTCAAACCCTAGGTTCTAAAAGGCAAGACCCAGATATAGGAGCTCGGGAAGCAGTAAGGAAAATCACAAGGAAGTCATTAAGCACTCGAAGAACATAAGCTAAACAAAGCTTACTCGACAATGCAATTTATGCTGAAAGAAACCAAAAGGCCTAAGGCCAAAAAGGAACTATTGCAAATGTAGAGGCTGCTCCAAGTTCCCGCAAAGCCAGAACCTGCTCTAAGTTTCGGCAAAACCAGAACCTACTCCAAGTTCCTGCAAAGTCAGAACCTGCTCCAAGTTCCAGCAAAACTGGAACCTGTCCAAGTTCCTGCAAAGCCAGAACCAGTCCAAGAATTCTTTTGTGAAGACATGAAGGATTCAAAAACTCATAATTGTCTAAAGGGAATCAAAATCCAGTAGGAGTTTTAATGAAGCAGTATTAAATGATTTCCAGCAAGAAACCCAAGAGGAGCTAAAATAAAATATTAGAAGAAGCTGACACTAAGTGCAGAAGCTGGGAACTGAGGCTGAGCCCAGAAGCTAAAGGAAGAAGGTGAAACTGAGGTTGAACACAGAAGCTGGGAGGAAAAGAAGGATCAAATGCCCAAGAGATTAGTGACACTCATAAAAAGAAGCGTGAAAATCCTACAAGTACCAAATAGAAGTTTCAGGATTTCAAATACACCAAAATACCAGGAAGGTAGAACCTGAGAGCATCACCAGGAACTGGAGCCGGGTACTGCGAAGACGTCATGAGGACCTGATGGGAAATGAACATCAATAGGAGGACTAGAAGAATGAAGTAAAGGCCTATTGAGCCTTAATTCATAAACAACCAAGAAGATGCCATGATCTTAGTCGCACTACGACACTGAAAGCAAAGTCTACAACATAACAAGAGGACCTAGAGCCAGATGCTACAAAGTTATCAAGATGATCCGTCTTCGAAAAGGAAGCACCTCAAAAGTAGGAACTCCAAGTTCAAGCGACAGGGGGACTAAGGATCAAGATGTCCAATTGCTTTGACAACAACTAGCAGTGGAGAATTGTAGAAACTCGCATCGAGGAATGTAAAGCCTAAAGCAACCCATCCAAAGCAACTAGCAGGAAGTACGCAAAGGATCGCAGACTATCAAATGCTCGTGCTCAAAGTGCCCAATCATTAGGGCGACTAATGATATAATATAGCCCAATGGGCTTAATCCTTTGCTATGAAGACAATTTGCAAGCCCAACTCCAATAAGTCTAGGAACCCGAGGCCCAAAGGATTTCAGCCCACGATCCAGCATCATCACCCTTATCCACCTGAGATCCGATCTTGGCCACTCACAGCGCGACACTTGACGGGATAAAGAACTCCCTTTTATCCAATAAGCAATAACCAATGTTTGTAATATATAAGCCCAAAATTAGGGCATCAAAGAAGATTCTTACATTTGGGCTCTCTCTCCCGAAAAGCTCTCCCTCATTTTCTCTCTTGTAATAAAGACTTCATTCTCAATAAAGAACTCCCAGATTCATGTTCCAAATTTCTTGTTTTATATCACAACCGCATTCTCGGCAACCAACAGATCCAGTTGATCTTTTCCCATTTTTATAATTTTCTTCATCATACCTTTAAGCTCATACAGCGGGATAAGCACCTTTTTAGGTCCTCGGGTTTCACGTTTGTCCCGTTTCTATACCCGCGAGTTTTCCTGTCCCCTTTAGGTACCCCAGGTTTAGGATTTTGGCCCTTTTCTATACCTCGGGCAACCTGGCCGATGACTTGGCGAGTTGCCCGGACAGTCCTGACACGTGTCACTCTCCCATTGAACCACATCAGCAAAAAGTGGAGCCCACCTTACCCCACCGATTTTTATTTTCCGAAAAATCGAAAATTCGTTTTCTTATTTTTAAAATCCCTTACCGGCTGGTTAACCCGATTTTATTTCCGGTTTGCTCAATTAAAAAACCTCACCCATCCACTTCTCCTCACCCATCCACTTCTCCTCCCCATCCAGCTACCCATTGTTCTCCTCTCTTCTTTTTTTTTTTTAAACCAGTAGAACGTGAATTCATTCGGGCAAGGGGAGAATCCATTTTAATAACCATACAAAACTCTTCCGGCAGACCTGATACACCGGTGCCACTAAGCATGGAATGAAAGCAAAGTTCACTAGAAAATGAGGACCCTGGTTGGCTTTTCTCCTTACATTATCCTCCCCTCCTCTTCTCTAACCTGAAAAACAACAATGTCAACCCCCCTCCATCAAAATCACCAACCCATCCTTCCTCAACAAAGCCAACAGGCCCATCATCTCAACAAGAGCACCAACACCCATAACCACAATAACATCACTGTAGCAGCACAACCATAAGCAATTCACTCAAAAATAATTTTTATAAAAAAAATTCACGTAAAAATAAGAAACCCAAATTGGTTAGTTCTACCCAACAAAACTCAACTAATCTAATTCACAGTAACAAAGAAGGAAGGGTTCGGAATAAGGAGGATAAGGAGTAAAAAAGGGCCAACTTTCACCAATCGCGGCGGCGATGTGGTCGGCTCTGGTTGCTCTGCCGGCGGCGCCGCTTGTCTAGAAGAAGAAAAAGAAGAACAGAGTGTGGGATTCTGTTAAACTTTCCCTCTTGATTGCTTGGGAATGAAATCTCTTGTTGGTTTGTATGATTCTAAATAATAAACTAAACAATTCTTTAGATCTGGAATTGAATTCAAAAAACAATACAAAAGAAAGAGAAACACACAGACTCTCTTCTCTTCTCTTTGTTCTTCCTTTTCCTTTGTTTCTGCGTGTGCGTGGAAGTGGACTTAGGTTTCATTGTGTAAAAAAGGTTTTATTTTTTTCCTGTGGTTAACTACCATTTTACAATTGAGAAATTCACTCCTTTGGATTTCTTTCTTAATTATTATTATTATTATTCTTATTTGGGAGGAGTTGCAGATTTGCAAGGAGAGGAGGGGAGAACAAGGCGCATGGTATGTTTAAATTTGGTTGGGTGATTTTTTTAATTGTAGATGAATGGGCGAACCGAGATTAAAATCGGGCCAACCAGCCGGTAAGGGATTTTAAAAATAAGAAAAAGAATTTTTGATTTTTTTGGAAAATAAAAATCTGTGGGATAAGGTGGGCCCCACTTTTTGCTGACTTGGTCCAATGGGAGAGTGACATGTGTCAGGTCTGCCCGGGCAACTGGCCACGTCATCGGCCAGGCTGCCCGAGGTATAGAAAAGGGACAAAATCCTAAACCGGGGTACATAAAAAGGACAGGAAAACTCGCGGGTATAGAAACAGGACAAACGCCAAACTCGAGGACCCAAAAAGGTGCTTATCCCCTCATACAGCTCTTCCTTCACATCCTTTATCTCCTCAGTCAAAGCCTCAATACGGGCATCCTTAGAAGTGCTCGGCTGGACCACATAAAACACCCCATGTTTATTCCTTTTGAGCCGCTTCTTGCTAAGAGTAGCAGTGCAGATGGAATCACCAAGTACTGGATGATGCACTTTGGTGGAAATCACACCAAAACGACGAGCAATTAGGGTAATGAGGCTTCCATAAGGTCAAGCATCAGAGAGACGAAGATGGTGAAAGATGATATACCCATATTCAATAGGACTGTTTGTCAGCACACAACCCAGAAGCCACATGTCATAAGTCTTGAGCAAGGTCTGGTGTCCTCCACGGGGAATTAAGACTCTTGTGATAAAATCAAGAACCAACCTATGCTCGGGACAGAGATCCTGATAGGAACCCTTTTTGGTGGACTGCCCAAATAACATCTTCCTCTGCTTAGAAACACTAGGTGTGTTGGGCACATTGACAGGATTTCCAGAGGTAGTGTTATAGTACCTAACAGACCCTTTCTTCAATTTCAGCAGCTTCCTAATCAATTTGGCATTGACAAAGACAGAGATCCCACAAATCATACTTTGAAGACCAATAACATTACCAATATCATCATGCTTAGGTAACAAATTTGTGTGGAAATCCTGAACCAAGGATTCATAAGCAGAAACCTGAAGAGTGGCTAGTGTGGTGAGTTGAGCCCGCTCTACAGTTTCCACAACAGCAGACCCAATCAAATCCTCAAAGTGGACAGAAATAGATTTCAGAAATTTGAAAGCACTGCCCACAATTCCAGTGGGATCCTTCTCTTACTCATCATCAACAATCTTCTTAACCTTGTTTTTGGACCTGGAGAGTTTCCCTGACTTGTTGACAAGCTTGACAGAGGGCTCGTAGTATTTTTCACTCTCAGATCCTTCTTCTTCACCCTCAAGCACCATAGGTGTACTCCCAGTTACTCCCTTAGGGGTTACATCAAGAATCACTTCATCTTCATCCTCATCATCTTCCTATGATTCAGTGACCTTTGTACTCGGGTGCTGTCTCTTAGCATCCGCTTTGGCATCGCAGATGCCATAAGCTTTTCTGGTCGAGTGGACTTCTTAGTAGCAGTGGTTTTGGCTCTTTTGGATGGATATTTCTAGGCTATAGGAGTATCATCATCTGAGAGGGTTTTCTCAGAGAAGTTCCTAGGGTTCTCGGGTTGATTTTCAGGAGTGGGGTTAGGAGGAACCTCAAAAATATTCTGGGTAGTGGAAGGATTATCAACAGGAGGAAGGACAATGAGTGAGGGTTGTTTTTGAACAAGCTCAAGTACATTGGCCTGCTTCTCAAGATCGAGTTCCTTCACAATGTGATCAATTATTGATTTCCTTTTCAAGGCACGTAATTTTGTCTGCTCAATGGGATCAGTGAGGTGTGGAGGAATTCGAATCTGGGATAATAACTCATCTGTGGAGGCTACAATATTTGCAAGAGTTTTTGCAACCTCTTGGTCAGTGATTGGTTCAGGTGGGTTTGAAGGTGTGGAAGACATCTTTGGAGAGGAGTGTTTTTGCTTTTTAGGAGGTTTTGGTAGAGTATTTGGAGGTCTTGTGGATGGAGTTGATGGAGGGGGTTTTGAGTTTCTGGTAACTCGGGTAGAGGAATTCTTTAGAAAGGTGGAAGGTATGAGAATCTCGGTGTTTGAGGATTTGGAGGAAATCTTTGCTCTTCCCATATCTAGTAACCGAAAATTTAGAGAATTTATTGAGGTGATAATGGCTGAAATTTCGGTGTGAAGTGAAGGTTGGATAAGGATGGAGGTTATGTAGTGGAGTTGGGTTACCGTTTTTATCCAACGGGTAGAAAAGAGATTTATAGCACTTATAACACTCAACCATATAGCCTAATAGGTAACAGTTGTCTCCCAGGCAATTTAGCTCACTGCCTAAGATAACACTGTAGCTACTTTTCCACCCACTTGTACAATGTCAGACCCGTAAAAATTATTTTATTCCTTTACTCACAGCCATTGACATAATGGTCTCACAGATGCCAAATCGTCCAGATTTCTTTTCTAACCATTAACCCACTTTGTGTAGACTTCTAGCCCATCCTTTTTAGGCTCATCATAGTTCAGATTTTGTAAGTGATATGTGTGTTTTGAATGCATGTTTTATGCTTAGAATAATCAGAAAACATACCTGGATGTCTTTGAATTTAAGGTGCATTACACATACCTAGCTCCAACCGAATTTTTGCATTCTTCCTTCAAGGGTTTAGTGAATCTATCTGCAAGCTGCCTCTCGGTTGTGACAAAATCAAGTGTTATATCTTTCTTAAGCACATGATCTCTAATAAAATGGTGCCTTATTTCTATGTGTTTAGTTCTTGAGTGTTGAATAGGATTTTTAGTCAAATTTATGGCACTAGAACTATCACATAAGATTGGTATAGCATTAAACTTCAAACCATAGTCAAGTAATGTTTGTTTCATCCAAATAAGTTGTGCACAATAAGATCCTGCAGCCACATACTCTGCCTCGGTTGTTGATATAGCCACTGAATTTTATTTCTTACTAGACCAAGAGGCTAGTGAATTTCTTAAGAATTGGCATGTCCCACTAGTACTCTTTCTATCAAGCATGCATCCAGCAAAGTCAGCATCAGAATATCCAATTAAATTAAATGACTCAACCTTGGGATACCAAAGACCTAGAGAGGGTGTTCCATTTAGGTATTTAAAGATTCTTTTAATAGCCCTTAAATGAGATTCTTTAGGACATGCTTGAAAACGAGCACACAAGCACACACTGAACATAATATCAGGTCTAGATGCAGTAAGATAGAGGAGACTTCCAATCATACCTCTATATTTCTTAATGTCCACATCTTTACCGGATTTATCTTTATCAAGCTTTGTTGTTGTGCTCATAGAAGTTGGGCTCACTTTGGCGTCTGACATGCCAAATCGTTTGAGTAGCTCCTTTGTATATTTAGTTTGACCAATGAAGATGCCATCATCATATTGTTTGATTTGGAATCCAAGAAAGAAGTTTAGTTCCCCCATCATGCTCATCTCGAATTCACTATGCATTAGTTTTTCAAAATCTTGACATAGAGCATCATTAGTAGCACTAAATAAGATATCATCAACATAGATTTGCATAATAATTAAGTCATTCTTTTGGTGTTTCACAAAGAGTGTGGAATCAACTTTACCTCTAACAAAGTTTTGAGAGAGAAGAAATGTACTTAAACTGTCATACCATGCCCTTGGAGCTTGTTTGAGTCTATATAGAGCCTTTTTAAGCTTATAGACATGTTTTGGATGCTCATAATCCTCAAATCCGGGAGGTTGCTCCACATACACCTCTTCCATGATTACACCATTCAGAAAGGCACTTTTCACATCCATTTGGTAGAGTTTGAAGGACTTATAGGATGCATATGCAAGTAGCATCCGAATGGACTCTAGGCGAGCAACGGGTGCAAAAGTCTCATCAAAGTCAATTCCTTCTTCTTGGTTGTAGCCTTGTGCCACAAGCTTGGCATTGTTCCTTGTCACATTTCCAGCCTCATCCAATTTGTTCCTAAATACCCATTTAGTTCCAATTATTGAGTAAATGGCGGGTCTAGGAACTAATTTCCAAACATCACTTTTCTCAAATTGATTGAGCTCTTCTTGCATAGCCATCACCCAATTTTCATCATTGATGGCATCATCGACATTTTTGGGCTCAATTTGTGAGAGAAAAGCTTGATGAGAATTAAGATTATGCAAGGATGATCTTGTAGTTACACCTTTAGATGGATCTCCAATAATGTCACTGGTTGACAGTCCTTTTGGCACCTTCAATGCCGAACTGTCAGGTATTGCATGTGCTGTAGCTTGTGAATTAGTTTCATGCCGAGTTGCAGAATCATCATGCAACTCTTTTTCAATCTCAACAAACCTCTCAGGAATGTTAGCAATAATATCTCTAGGCTGCTGACAAAACACATCCTCAACTGCATCATCATTGTTAGTTGACTCAATTTCATCAAATACCACATGTATTGATTCCTCAAGTATAAGTGTTCTTTTGTTGTAAACTCTATAAGCTTTACTTCTAGTTGAGTATCCTAAGAACACACCAACATCAGATTTAGCATCAAATTTCCCTAGTGAGTCTTTGGTGTTCAATATAAAGCATTTTGACCCAAAGACTTTGAAGTAGCTTATATTTGGCTTTCTATCATGCCAAAGCTTATATGGTGTTTTCTCAAGTTGTGACCTAATGGTTACCCTATTTAGAACATAGCATGCGATGTTCACGACTTCAGCCTAAAAGTAAGTTGGCAATGATTGTTCATTCAACATTGTTCTTGCCATTTCTTGCAACATTCGGTTCTTCCTCTCTACTACCCCATTTTGTTGAGGAGTTCGAAGAGCCGAGAATGTATGTTCAATTCCATTTTCTTCACAAAAATGATTAAAGACAAGGTTATCAAATTCACCACCATGGTCACTCCTAATCTTTGTTATTTTATAACCTTTTTCATTTTGAAGTTTTCTTACTAAAGAGGCAAACTCATAAAGTGCATGATCTTTTTGTGAGAGAAACATAACCCAAGTAAAACGGGAATAGTCATCAACAATGACAAATATGTAACTCTTACCTCCAAGACTTACCACCTTAATGGGTCCAAACAAATCGAGATGTAAAAGCTCAAGTAGTAGTGGAGAAGCACTTCTTTGGTTTGAATGAACTTTTGAATTGCTTTCCGTATTGGCATGCTTGACATACCTTTTCTTTTTCAAACTTCAGCAAGGGTAGTCCCCTTACAAGTTCCTTCTTTTGAAGATTTGATATAAGCTCATGATGTGCATGCCCCAATCGTCTATGCCAAAGCTCAGCAGTCTCTGTTCTAACATTTAAACACTTATTTTCCGGATTAGAGACATCAACCATATTAATGGAATACAAGTTTCCTTGTCTTTTACCAACAAGCAAAGTTTGATTATCATCATTGTTAGTTACTAAGAATTTTTTAGATTCAAAAATTACTTTGCA
This sequence comes from Turnera subulata, assembly GCA_028386065.3. Taxonomy (NCBI): domain Eukaryota; kingdom Viridiplantae; phylum Streptophyta; class Magnoliopsida; order Malpighiales; family Passifloraceae; genus Turnera; species Turnera subulata. The sequence goes on from JAKUCV010007354.1 coordinate 255,569, forward strand.
TCCACGGTCACACAACTGACTTATGCTAAGTAAGTTGAATTTTAGATTTTGAACTAACAATACATACTCAATGTTTGGATCATTACCGATATTACCTATACCCAGTACCTTTCCTTTCGATTTGTCGCCAAAGGTGACAGAACCTTTACCTCTAGGATTTAAGGATGAGAACTTGGACATATCACCCGTCATATGTCTTGAGCACCCACTATCGAGCACCCACTCATCCCCATTGACCTGTTGCAATGTCAAGTTTTAGGTACCCAAACATGCTTAGGTCCTTGTGAATTAGTCTTGGTACCTTTAGGTACCCATATAAACTTTATGGGACAATTCTTTCTCCTAAAGATGCAATTCTTGATTTTGTGTCCATGTCTATTACAATAGTGACAAGTGATGTTATAGCTAGATGCAGTCCTAACAAATTCAGTCCTATGATATGCTTTAGTTTTACGGGTATTAGAAGCATAGTTAGGCTTAGCTTGAAAAATGTGATGTGTAGCTCCAAGACCTATCTTTTGTAATGTATGTATTTGTTGACTTAGAATCATATCTAAAGCGGATAGAGAAACTCTTGCTAAGTCACAAAAGGTTCTTGTGCAACAACTTGATACATGTAAAGAAGAGAATACAAGACTTGCACATGAAAATGTGGATCTGAAAAAGACTGTGGATTCTCTGAAAAGTATGCTTGAAATGTTTGATCATGGTAGTAAAGGTTTGGCGTCTTCAAAGCCATTATTGCACAAAGTCAGATTTTTAGCCATTTTTCATTTTTTACCATACACTCTTTCTTTTCAGATTTTAAAAGTTCAACCTTCCTTTTCAATGCTTTGTTTGTCTTAGCCATGGCTTTAAAACTTTCATTAATTCTTCATATACATCATGGAGTTCATCAAAAGAAAAGCTAGATGAGTTGGAATAATTTACCTCTTTTTCTTCTTGTTCCATAAGACAAAGGTTTGTCGATTCCTCTTCATCCGATTCATCATCAGAATCAAAGTCATCCCATGCAGTCATTGCTTTCTTCCCCTTGTTCTTGAAGTTCTTGAACTTGGATTTTCGTATGTTGGGACATTCGGCCTTGATGTGCCCGGGTTGATTGCAACCATAGCACAAAAGTTGCTATTTCTTTGATTCATCAACCTTCAGACCTTTGAAGTTCCTACCCTTGAGGTTTCTCCTTTTCATGAATTTCACAAATTTCCTTGTAATTAAGGCAACATCTGGGTCACTTTCGGAATCACTCTCATGTGAAGACTTGAGAGCTATATCCTTCTTTCTTTTTGGTTTTTCTTCAAATTTTGACCCATGAACAATGAGACTTCCTATAAGATCATTGTAAGTGAGAGTGTTCATGTCTTTGGCTTCCTCAATAGCAGGAACCTTCGGTTCCTATTTAGAGGGAAGAGATCGAAGAATTTTTGTCACCTTCTCCTTGTTTGTGATGATTTTGCCAAGACAAGCCAAGTTGTTACACAAGATAGTGAATCTTGTGTCAATTTCTTGTATGGTTTCATCTGGTAACATTTGGAACAACTCAAACTCTCTCATCAACCGATTCATCTTTGACTCTTTGACTTGGTTTGTTCCTTCATCAGCAATGTATAGAGTACTCCAAATTTCATGTGATGTTTCACATGATCTGACTCTTTCAAATTCGGCTTGACTGATACCACAATTTGCTTGGGCATCTAGTTTGGCTTTCTTTATTTCAGCTTCACTCCAGGACTTCATTTCCTTGTTTGGACGTGAGTAAGGAAAATTTATAACTTCCCACATCTCAAGATCCTTTCCTTCAAGAAAGGTCTTCATGCGAAACTTCCAATGATCAAAGTTGAGGCTATTGAAGAAGGGTGCATTGTTGATGTTGTTTCCCTTAAATGCCATGATCTTTTCTCCTGGATATTAATCCACAGATGGAGATTCCTTGCTTCGCTACCAATTATTGGCCCAAAAGTGGCTAAGAAGGGGGGGAGGGGGGGGGGGGGATTAGCCTTGCTAATTAAAACCTAATTTGGCATCACATATGCCAAACTGTTTTTCTCTCTAATTTTGTGTTTATGACAACTAATGAACATAATAATTAAAATGCTAAGAGTAAAAAGGTTAGAGAAAGTGTGACATAGAATTTATAGTGGTTCGCCATACAGGACTACCTCCACTACTCAAGGATCCCCCTTGAGATTTCTAACTCACTCTTATTATGGTTTTTCACGGGTTCAACCACTAACCTATAATACAAGTTTTTCTCAAGGCTCAACTCTAACCTCACACCCTCACCACAAAGCTTTCCCTAGCTTTGCCTTACACAAACCTTTTGAATCAGAAGATATTTCTAAGTACAACAACTTTTCCGTTCAAATATTATCACTCAATGAATGAACTAACAAAAGTGTTTATCTCTCTCTCTTTTGCTTAACTTTGAGAACTGCAAGTACACTAACTTTGCTTGAATTTGGAATCTCGGTTTAGCAGCTCTAAGGTTCTCCTTGAATCAACATCTCATTATATAGACAAGTTGGATGGTGGCAAATTTAAAAGATCCGTTACATGTCCATTTCCATCCAGCTGGTTTGTCTTCCGAGGTGCCAGAGCGTCAACGTTCACTTTGCCTGTTGTCCCTCTCACTTTGGCACGAGATCCAACTGTTAGCAGCTTTTTGTCATTGATATCATTATTTAGCATAGTCCTAGGTTGGTCCTAGGAAGTTTGAATTCAGCTGACATTTGATTTGTTTAAGGTAGCCTTTTCATTGATTCAGATTCCACAAATGGTAGCGTACTAGGTTCCTTTGACCAATCCCCATAGGGATTAAACAAATCAAGTCATATGGATGTCTTTTGATGAAAATGACATCTCATGTGCACTAACACACTTTCCAATCCCACTCACTTCTTCTTCCATGGAGTTGATCACAGATGGGGCACTTGTGTGAGCTGCAAATCATGGTTGGAAGCACAAGATGCTATACATAAGTTTGTATAGGTTTATCATAATTAAAACCTAATTAGTGCATTTAATTATTTAATAATAATTGACATATTAAATTGTATTTAAAGGCATATTATAATAGTATAATCAATGTCATAATTTAATCCATGTCTTATGTTAATAATCAACTTAATTAGGCCTAAGCAACTTTCTAATTGTCAACCGATTCACAAAAAGAACATGCAACCATTAAATCATAATAACTCCACCATCATATCAAGTGACAATTTCAATAAAAAAGCACATCAACCTAAACGAATTGAATAAAATCTCTCATTTTTAAACTTCAAGAACCAAAAGGCTAATGTTTTTCTAAAGATTCGAATTGTCCATACTAAATCAAGCTCCCAAACCATCAATCAATATACCCTAAAAAATTCCCCTCAACCAATTTCGAGATTAAAACTCAAATTGGCAAAAATTCCCAAATTTTGCCCATCATGAACTCTAACTTTTCAATCCACCAAATCTTTCAAATTCAAGTTAAATTCAAGCCTGAGCATCAATCAACCTAAAGAAAACAAAATTTTCAAACAATTCAATCTAAAAAATATCCAAAACTAAAAATTATTTTTTCAAAGGTTTTTGCAAATTTCGATTTAGATTTCTACAAAACCCAATTAATTTGGTTTTAAGCCACTAAATTGTTCCCTATGTTGACACGCTGTCCTCGTCAGTTCGCTTTGATGGTTGTCATGGTGGAAGAGGAAGAGAAAAGGGTTTGAGCAAAAGACATAGAAGGAAAGAACAAGAAAAAAAGAGACAAAACAAGAGATTCAGGGGAGGAGGTGGACGGCGACACGAGTGAACAGGATGAAGAGATAAGAAGAAGATGGAAAATAAGAGGGGAGAGGGAAGATAAGGTAGGGGAATAAGATGGAGAAAAAGGAAAAAAGAGGAAGGGAGAGGAGAGATTGTGGGGAGGGAGGAAGGAAAAAATGATTTGTTTGAGAAGAATAAGTATTTTTATATGGGGGTATTTTTGGGTTATTTGGATTTGGGCAGGGTCAATTTTGTCCAGAGAGGGTGAGTCTAAGCGCGCCTAAACTTGAGGCCACACCCAACCCTCGGCCTTAAATTCATGAGACTAGTCCTACATTCGTGTGCCTCGAGTCCATCTAAGTCCACGCAGACTATCCGCGGATTTTGGCTCCCAAACGCGGATTGTGGTCCAAGTCCGAGTGGACTTGGACTAGTCCCCGAACCAAACGCAACATAAGAGACTTATGACAAAAGAGTTTAGCTAAAATGAAGATGTTTACATTGTAGAATATGATTGGTTAGTTATATATTTTAACTATATAATTTTTTTAAAAAAATGACCTGAATTCAAATCTTATTTTTTATTAATCATATTGAACTGGTTGAAAAAGATTAAACATAAGAGTATTAGTTTTTTTTTATGATTTCTTCAGATAAATTTTATAATGATTTCACTTATATAAAATTAATGATATAGACTAATAAAGGGTTTTCTCTTTTCTCTCCTTCTCTCAGAGAAAACCCTACTAGATCTACAACTTGGGTTGCCGCTGACTTTCTTCCGGCGGTGAGCCCCCACCAAAATTTCTTTCAACTAGCTAGTTTTTTCTTTTTGTTTTGAGTTTCGTTGGTTTACTCTCACTTTTGTGGGTTTTGTCTCACTTTTTGTGAGTTGGTTTCTCTCCATTTGGAGTTTTCTCACCTTTTTTAGTGTTTCAAATAAGACTATGGGAGCCAAAAGTCATGGAGGAAGATTCGATTTAAAGAACGATTCTCTATCTACTACAGAAATTTACCAACAAAAGGATATTTTTCTCCATAGGTATGTCTCAAATTTACCTGTTGGCATTGTGGTTGCTGCACGGACTATACTGGATCTGATGCTCGCAAGAGTAGTGTGCCTTTGTAAATCCTCTATTAAAGGAGATAAATCATGTTGTGTATTTTTATGTAGTAGGTTAAGAAGAATTCTTATGTTGAATTTTTCTTATGCTTTTGCTTTATTAGATCTTCAATTATGTAATTTCAGAATAATTATATTGTATTAAGTGTGAAAATCCTAAAATTAGAATTATTTTTTTAAAAAAATGGGAGCTCCTAATTTGCTAGAATGTTTTCGTTAAGCATGCTACTCATAAGTCTTGCATAATGTATTTTTTCCTGTTTTTCAAATTGAATATAAAAAAGAGGAGATTTTGTTAAAAGGTTGAAAAGAGAAACCAAATGAGGAGAAATTTTGTTGGTGCCATTTTTTCCAAGAGGGTGCTGATCAATTAGGACTTCTTTCACATTGATAATATTAATAAGTGATTATATTGACTTGATTAACCAAACCTAATTAAGGCACACAAGCTTTTTCTTCTTCTACACAAAAGTGCAATGCGTCTAATTTGGGGACACATCGCGCTATTTTGTTATTTTGATATATAGGCGAGATTTTGCTCTCTGGTTTTGCCGTTAATAACTGCAAAGTGAGAGGGTATTTTTATCGAAATAAGCGCCAAGATTTCAATGGCCTGTCAACGACAAAAAACAGGCATAAAGAAGTGATTATATGTTAATTTAACCTTTTTTTTCATTTCCTTTTTGGTTTTTTCTCTGCAACGTTTCATAATTCAATCTCAGCTTTTTGTTCATATTATCAAAGGATCCGGCTGGGTAGATTTCTTTCTTTTCCCAGGTAATTTCTTTTTGTTTTTCTTTTCTACATCTTGTTTTACTTCTCAAATCATTAGCTTTCGCTTCAAGAGATAATTCCATATGAATAAATGTAAGAAGCCAATTATCATCTCTTAGAAATCTCAAAAGGCTTCATTTTGGAAGTTTAAAAAGGAGAAAAATAAAATAAACAAAAACCTGAAAAGCTAAAATGCGGACTCTTAAAATTCTTAATGCATCCAGAGGCTTGATTGATTGTGATTATTTAACTTATTCTCATTTCCATATCCATTCTTTCATTATTGGGTGGTTTATATGAATAACGCAAAAAGGCATTTTGTCCCACATAATGCAAATGGCCAGTCTGCCAATAATTGTAGCTTGCAAGTTGAAATCTCAGAAAAGAAAAAACCCAATAAAAAAAATCTCAGGAAAAAAACACTAATTATCACCTTTCATCGTTTTGTCACGTTCATGTCATTCCACATCCCATCTAACACTAAAAAAAGGGTTCTCTCTTTTGCAGTCAAACATTACCTTAAACATGGAAGGCTTTGTTTTCTTGCTTAGGTTATAGATTCCAGCACGTCATGCAAAGGTGTTCCTCCTGGTATATCTGTACCCAGTAACAAACTAGAGTGTTGTTTGAATATATTACCATGGCTATTTAAAGTATTGTAAACCCCAAGTCTGTCCTTGAGTTGGACATTGTATGTGCATTACACATCTGGAGATGTCATTTCATATGTGAATGTCTGGTTATTCTTTCTTTCTGTGGGCCATGTTGTCGCCTTCAACTGTGGATCACAGCCTTCAATGCTGGAAGAAAAGTAGTGGATCATGGCAAATTAGTTCAGCTAGTTATTTGATTTTGATGTATTAGTTATTGTCATATTGACTACTGTGGATCAATTTGGGGCTCCTGAGTTTCTGGTTTCAACAGGCTTTTCGTTATGTTTATTAGCTGATGAATTTGTTGTGAACAACAAAGAACCTGAGGTTTCTGCCACTGACTTTTCACAACCATTTAATGGATTTTTTTTCCATTTGTGACAAATCAGATTGCAGCTTCTATTTAAATGTAACAAAAGATTAGATTAAGAGGTGTAGCCCTTGATGAATTTATAATAGTGTCTACGATGATCCGAAAATCGGAACTTGAATTGAACCCCTTAGGTGTCCCAATGAAATTAGTACATTTCTCCTCATCTTCAAACATATTGTGAATTGGTTGGCTGTGATGTGAGCATTTTAACTTTTATTCATACTGTTAATTTCTTTCACCGTTGCTGGACAAGCCAACTTTTGTTTGTATCCAATATTAGCAGCTAACTGTAGATATGATTGTCCAGAACCTTCAACAATGGGGATCATTACTTGTTCAATAACAATTGTATGGAACAGCTCAAGCATGAACTCATATGGCTGGTGAAACAAACAGACTCTTATTAAAACTTTATTGTGTTTCTGCAGATAAAACATGCTTGGAAGCTAAAAGAAGACATGCCTTTGATCATTACATCACCACTTTGACATGCTCTAGATTGAAGAGCCTCCAAAAGGACATGTGCATTTGAGGTAGTCATAAGCTTAAAGTTGCAGATGAAGGGTTTGGAGAGGATGGAGTCCAGCAGTGAACATAGAATGCCTGAAACCATTGAACAAGCTCAAGACAGTAAAAAAGGTTCATTCCTTGCTTTATGCAATATGAATTGCTGTTTGCATTGCTCTTAATGTTAAATACGAAATCATGAGCCCGAAAAGAATGCGTTATAAGGGTATATAATGTATTAGAAAGAAAAAGCTTCAACCACATTTTAGGAATTTTAATTCTATGCTTACAAATATCATTAACGTTTCATTCTTTTCTTAGATTGGATAATTAATCATTCAGAAATGGTTCTTGCTGGTAGCTGTGAATCTTAATGCTGCTATGAAAAAATCCAGAAAAAATTCAAGTAAAATAGAGTTTTTCTTGCCCATGAGCTATTCCACGCTTAGGTATATGTGTTTACATGTATTTACCATTTCTGAAGAAATTTTCAAGTTGAAAAAATCTTAATGGTTTCCCTTGTATGATGTTATGCTTTCTTTTTCGAAGGTTCGAAATATCTTCTTGTATCCCTATTCTGCTATGGCACTTCCATAGATTGCAATAACTGTCAAAACCAGCCCCATCGTTTTTGCCACCATTAAGAATTATAACCTCTGCTTAAACTTTCCACTCTCAAGACCAATGAACTTGTAGCAAAGAGGGTTTAATTTGTCACCTTCCATTCTTGCTTCAATCTAACTGTCTATGTTGTTAAAAGAGGAAACAAAAGATAAAAGAAAAGAGTTTCAAGGTGCAGGATTAAGTTGTACTGCTTTTCTGTGACCCATTGGTCCAATGCTGAAATTTCTGCTTATGACTTGTTGAGTATCCCTCTCTTGTTGCAGAAATAGAAGACAGAGTAGCAAAGATATTCAAGCTTGTCAAGTACAATGATAAAGACAAGAAAGGCAAGATCCCTGAGGAATCAAAGAGAAGATTAGAACTTATTGGTCTGATTGAGGATTTTAAAAACCAGTACGAGTCACTCCATGCACAGTATGATAATCTAAAAGGAGCACTGCAAAAACAGGCTTCTGGCAGAGAAGAAAAGGAAAGCCTCTCCTCTACCTCCAGTTCAGACTTGGATTATTATTCTTCAGAGGATATAGACATTGATAATTTGACGCCAACGCATGTGGTAACAGACAGTACTAAGAACATTTTTATAGTGGATGAGAAAAAGCACTCAGCTTCTTTTGGAGTAGAATCACTGCAGAAGCAAGAGTTGGAGAGAAAGTTGCTTGTGCTGACAGGTGAGCTGGAACCATTGCACAACCTGAAAAATGAGCTTGCAGCTCAGCTAGACAAGAAATCCGCTGAAGCTAAACAACTTGGGGACAGAAATATACAACTTCAAAGACGGATAGCAGAGCTTGAATCAGTTTTGAAAGAGAAGGCAGACGAAGTAGCCTCAGTTACCAAAAAACAGCAGGATAGCGAGAATCTTTTTAAGTCTAAGATTGAAGACCTAACAGCACATGCGAGGAATCTGCAACAGGAGTTGGAGTCCGTACGTTCGCAGAGAAGTAGTCTGGAAGACATTAAAAGGAAAGAAGCGTTAGCACAAATCAAGGGCTTAAAGGATCGAATCAAAGCCATGCAGCAGAAAATGTACGCCATGCGCAACCAAAAGACTGAAGTGGAGATTTTACTGGACCAGAAAACCAAAGAGATTGCAGAAAACATGACTCTGATAGAAACCCTGAAAGGCGAAATCCAAAAGAAGACCTTGTCCGAAAAAGAATCTCTAAAAGGCAGAGAAAGCTATGCCATGCAGGAAGCAGACTTGGAACAAGTGATGCAATCTCTATGCAATGACAAAAACAAACTGGAGGAGGTGGTAAGAAGTCAAAACCAAGAGATATGTCAACTAAGAGAGGAGAATGACAGGTATCAGGCTAGAGTTTTTGAACTGGAGGACATATTAAGCGACGGGGGTGATGAACCCTTTACTTTTCACAAGAAACCTGACCATAAAGAGAACGAAGCTTCTTCTCAACTGATGATTGCATTGCAAGCAGAGGTTAACAGCATGGAACAGGAGTTGGTTTCCCTGCGGAGCAAGAATAACAATCTGGAGATGTGTATCGAGAGACTAAAGCACGAGTCTTCCAAGAATCAGACCCAGTTGGAAAATCAGGTTCGTGAGTTAACAAGCCAGGTTGCTGAACAGCAAAGAACCCTGCAAGAACGGGAGGAAGTCATCAAAAAGTTGACCGAGGAGCGTAAAGCAGTCAAGCCTCAGTCAACGGATGCCTGCAGTACCCCAAGAGGCCAATCATTTGATTCCTCCAGCCTGAACAACCAAAAACTGAATAGAAAGGTAGAAGAGCTAGCAGGAAGATTCGAGATGAAAATGGAGAACCACATCCGATTGCTCTACCAGAGGATCCTAGTTTCAGAGCAGATGCACCTGGAGACCAAAGAAGGCTACAGGAAATTCAAGGACAGGGTTGTGCAGGAATCCAAAGCACTCAAGGAGAAAGTAGCCCTCTGTGAAGCTGAGCTCAGACAGATTAGTGACCTGTTAGTCGAACCCGGGATCGGTGTAATGACAGGGATGGATTCTGCAGCAATGCCACCTGACGACGATGATAGGCACTTCCTGAACCGCATTAGCAGGATCCTGAGGGAGCTCCAGTTTGCAAAGAACTGGATAGCAGTAACAAATGCTGAGACAAAGAAGATACAACACCATGTGGATAGTTTGACCACACAACTGGAAGGGAAAGAGGAGAAGGAAATGCTACTAAAGAAGAAGGTGTGGAAGTTGGAAGCTAAGCTAAGTAAGGAAGGAGGAGACAAGCTGAATGTTGTTAGCCAACTTGAGAGGAAGGTGGGAGAAATGGCGCAGCAGCTAAAAGAGAAGAATGAAATATTGGCGGGTCTTGGTGAGGAGAAGAGGGAGGCTATAAGACAGCTATGTGTCCTGATAGATTACCATCGAAGCAGATTTGATGAGCTCAAAGAAACAATGTCTAATATGACATTTAGGATCAAGAGAACAGCTTAACTAGAAAGGGTCTGGTCTCTCATTCTTTTTGCAGTGACAATTCTTCATTTCTTGACCATCAAAATTTTGGTTTAGAATAGGTGAAGAAAATTAAACACATCTAGTAAAAACCTTATGTGAATACAAGAATACAAAAACTTTGTACCAAATAACAGAAATTGTTTAAAGCTGGCTAATTGATTCTTTTTTTTGGTCTTTGTTAAGATTACAATTTTCCACACAAATTTGACCTTATAATATGAAACCGATACAAAATTTTCTTCGAGGTTCCCGCCGAGGAAGAGGGAAACATATATTTATCGGGATTTTTTTTCCCGCGATATGAGAAAACAAACAAAAGGAAACCAAAAAGGTGTTAACGGTGGCAGTCACGAAATAATGCTAAAATCTGAGGGTAGTTTAGTAGCAGACAAGGCTCCAAAGATTCCATTCCCCCCACCACTCCATGAAAGCGAAGTACTACTCCATGTGCTAGCTCTAGATTTGTAAGCGCCACAAAATAAATCCTAACAAACAAAAAAAACCTAAACAAACCAGCTCCTTTTTTTTTCCTTTTCCATTAAAAATTCCATCCAATTAAAACCAAAGAAAGCAACAATTAACGCTCCCTCCAGTTCTCTTCTCTCTCCGATTTTAATCATTTTCCACTTCTCTTCTCCTCTCTTCTTCTTCCCAAACAGCTCCGTTTCCCAAGAAACAACCGAATTCCAGGTAAAGTTCGTTTTCTCTCTCTCTCTCTTCATGATTTTCTCATGATCATCACTTCCTCCTCCTTTCTTCTTATTCTTCTTCAGTTTATTCTCTCTGCTTCCTTCACCTGCAAACCAATAGTTTATTAGATTCTACTCGTCTTTCTCGTTATTTCCGTTTCGTTTCTAGATCGACTGTATAATCGTTCCTTCCTCTCGTTGTTCTTCATACTTCAGTTACTTCCGTTGATACACGATCACCGTTTTTTGAAGTTCCGGTTGAATTTCCGTCGTCAATTGTGTTGTTTTTTTTTAACTTTTTTACTGATTATGTTAACTTTTTTTTTTTTACAGTATTGGAGTGTACTTGAAGCTTTCAGTAGAAGGCGGCGGAGGAGGAGGAGGACGAGGAAGAGGAAGTTTCCTGGTAAAAATGATCTTTCCTTGAACGCTTTTTGCTGTTACAGTGTTGTGGTTAGTAAAGTTTATCGGTAAAGTAGAAAACACCAAAACGAAACAGCTCATTCGGCTTTTTAAACTGTTTTTTCTTTGACGTATTCGTCGTATAATAATTCTAAATCATAGCTGTCTTTTTTTTTTTCTTTTCAAGTGCTTGAAAAAAAAAAGTTAGAAATTGAATTCCGCAACTTGGCCACATCTGTTTCTGTTGGATTCCCCTGCAACGATGAATGATGCATGATGAGGTGGCGCCAGATCCTTCTGTTGTTCTTCTTTTTTTCTTTCTTTGACGTGGTTATGCATTATTTCCCTTTTAATGGATTTTATTTAATCTTAAAGAGTAATAAGACAGTTTCCATACTTAATTAGTTTATTGGGTTTATATTCTCTGTTTCCGTGTCAGTTCTTATGGGGGACTGGCCGTTTGTTTTTTTTGCTTGCGATTCTTGTTTTTATTTAGCATCATGTGCTTGTGTTTGATGAAATCATGAATTAGGAATCTAAGGATTTTAGCGTTTCTTTTGAGTTATGGAGTTATTTAATATATGTTTTTTTCTTTTTCCTGATCTACAGATGTTATATTTTTGGGTTGAAGATTGGGAGTGCATTTTGCTCATGCACACTTGTTGGTAAGAACCTTGATCGAAAATCCGGAGAGTGGAGATGGCTAGGCGTCGGTTTAGAGACTCTGTGAAATCGTTCTTTGGAAGTCATATTGATCCCGAGAAAGATGAACAGCTAAAAGGAACTAAAACAGGTAATATAGATTCTGGAAATTTGTTTGTCCAGACATTTTCCATCTTTAATGCTTTTTTCAACTTCAGTCATTATTCTTTCCACGGCAATTCGGATTAATGTTTGGTGTCAAAACATCTATTTTTGCAGAAGTTGAGGACAAAGTGAAAAGGATCCTGAAGCTTATCAGAGAAGAAGATCTTGGAGAAGAGAATTCGAAGAAAGAACCTCTTGCCGAGCTAATTGAGGATTTCCACAATCAATACCAGTCTCTCTATTCGCAATATGATCATCTGACTGGAGAGCTGAGGAAGAAATTTCATGGCAAGCATGGGAAGGATTCCTCTTCGTCTTCTAGTTCAGACTCGGACTCTGATTACTCTTCCAAGGACAAAGGCAGTAAAAATGGAAAACTGGAGCATGAATATCAGAAAATCACGGATGGCATCAAGCAAGAACTTGAAACAGCACAGCTGGAAATTGCTGACTTGAAAAATAAGTTGACAGCTGCGTCCGAAGAAAAAGAAGCCTTGCAGTTGGAGTGTCAAACTGCTTTGAGCAAGGTCCAAGAACAAGAAGTGATCAGCAGAGATTTGAAAAGCGAAGTTGAAACGTTGGAAATGGAAAAGAAAAAACTTTTGATTGAGAATGGAGAACTGAAGCAGAATCTAGATGCCTCTGCACAGCTTGAAGCAGAACTCCATCAAAGGTTGGAAGAGCTAAGGAAAGAGAAAGATCACCTAACTGTGGAGAAAGAAGATGCCTTAAGGAGGATTGAAGAGCAAGAGAAGATTCCAGAAGACATAAGAGACTTGGCTGACCGATTGCAAAATGAAAAAGCAACCCTTGAGGAACAGCTAGAAACTCTTAGAGTGGAACTTTCCGATGTGAAGCAGCAACTGGCATCTGCAGAACAGAGAGTCTCAGAGTTTTCCCATAATCTGAAACTTAGCAAGGAAGAAAATGATTCTCTTACAACGAAACTGTCAGAGATCTCGAATGAGATTCAGATGGCCCAAAACACAATACAAGAACTCATGGCTGAATCAAGTCAAGTCAAGGAGAATTTGGGTGTGAGGGAAAGAGAGTTTTCATTACTTGCAGGGAAGCACGAGATTCATGGAAATGAGTCATCGGCTAAGATAGAAAACCTAGAAGCCCAGGTGAGCAGCCTTGAACAAGAGCTGGAATCCCTGAGAGCTCAGAATAGAGATATGGAAGAGCAGGTTGCAGAAGCAAAGCAACAGGGAGAATACAACCTAGAAACTCTAAGGCAGGAACTTCTCAGTACGAAGCAGCGATTAGAATCTGCAGAACAAGAAGTGTCAAGTTCTACCCATAATCTGAAAATTTCCAAGGAAGAAAATGATTCTCTTACAGTGAAATTGTCAGAAATCTCGAATGAGATTCAGGTGGCCCAAAACACAATACAAGAACTCATGGCTGAATCAAGTCAAGTCAAGGAGAATTTGGGTGTGAGGGAAAGAGAGTTTTCATTACTTGCAGAGAAGCACGAGATTCATGGAAATGAGTCATCGGCTAAGATAGAAAACCTAGAAGCCCAAGTGAGAAGCCTTGAACTAGAGCTGGAATCCCTGAGAGCTCAGAATAGAGACATGGAAGTGCTGGTTGCAGAAGCAAAACAACAGGGAGAGTACAACCTAGAAACTCTAAGGCAGGAACTTCTCCATACGAAGCAGCAGTTGGAATCTGCAGAACAAGAAGTGTCAAGTTCTACCCATAATCTGAAAATTTCCAAGGAAGAAAATGATTCTCTTTTGTTGAAACTATCAGAAATCTCGAATGAGATTGAGCTGGCACAAAATAAAATACAAGAGCTTGCGGCTGAATCAAGTCAATTAAAGCAGAACCTGGAAGAGAGGGAAAGGGAATTCTCCTCCTTAACAGAGATACATGAGACTCGCGGAACTGAATCATCAGCTTTGATCAAGAAACTGGAAGGGCAAGTGTCAGATCTTGAACTGGAGGTGGAATCTCTTCGAGTCCAGAATAGAGATAAGGAGTCGCAAGTTGAGCTGGCACAAAATAAAATACAAGAGCTTGCGGCTGAATCAAGTCAATTAAAGCAGAACCTGGAAAAGAGGGAAAAGGAATTCTCCTCCTTAACAGAGATACATGAGACTCGCGGAACTGAATCATCAGCTTTGATCAAGAAACTGGAAGGGCAAGTGTCAGATCTTGAACTGGAGGTAGAATCTCTTCGAGTCCAGAATAGAGATAAAGAATCACAAGTTGAGAGCAAAGAGGCTGAAATAAAGAAACTGGGGGAAGAAAAACAGGGATTGGAAGCACGAATTTCAGAACTTGAGATGATGTCAAGAGAGAGAGGAGAAGAACTTTCCAATCTTAAGCAGAAACTTGAGGATAATGAGAGCGAATCGCTGTCCAGAACAGAGAGATTAACTTCAGAAATCGACGGTCTGCTAGCTAACTTGGAATCTCTAGGTTCCCAAAAGGCAGAGCTGGAAGATCTGATAGCAACCATAGGTGATGAAGCATCAGTTCATGTCAGTGGCCTCATGGGCCAGATCAATTTGTTAAAACAAGAAGTGGAATCCCTCAACAACCAGAAAGCTGAATTGGAAGGGCAACTGGAGAAAAAAGCCAAGGAAGTTTCCGATCTGAAAGAGGAGACAACAAGCAAGATTCAGGATCAACAAAGGTTCGTGGAAGTGCAGGATCGTTTGACAGCACGCTTGAAAGATCTGGAATTAGAGTTACAGACTGTGAGCAAGCAAAGAATCGATCTTGAAGACAAAATTGGGAATGAAATCCAAGAAAAGGAACGATTGAGTGAGCTGATTACAGGGTTACAGGACCAAATAGCTGCACTTGAAAAAACATTGACGGACAAAGAGCTCGAGTTATCTTCCCTTCAGGATAGACATACAAATGAACAGACTGCATCTTCTGCTCAGATATTGACCTTAACAACACAGGCAGGCAATTTGCAACGGCAATTGGATTCCTTACACGCTCAAAAAGTCGAATGGGAAACGCAGGTTGAGAAAGGGAAAGTCGAACTTTCAGGAAGTTTGGCTGATTTCGAAAATCAGAGAAATGACCTCCTAGGCCAGATTGCAGAGCAGCAGAGAACGCTGGAAGAACAGATGGAAGCCTACAACAAGCTAAGTGAGGAGTATAAGGACTGCAAGGTAAAGCTTGAATTGGCCGAAAAGAAGGTGGAAGATATGGCTGCGGAGTTTCACACAAGCGGTGCTTCTAAAGATCAGTTGGTAGAAGAATTAGAAGAAACGGTGGAAGACCTGAGGAGAGATGCTGAAGTGAAAGGAGATGAGCTTCATACATTGATGGAGAAAGTCCGCACAATCGAAGTGACCCTCCGACTGTCAAACCAGAAGCTTCGAGTCACAGAACAGATGCTGACAGAGAACGAAGAGAGCTTTAGAAAAGCGGAAGAAAAGTACCAGCGAGAGCAGAGGGTGCTTGAAGAAAGGGTTGCAACATTGTCAGGTATAATATCTTATAACAATCAAACTTATGGCAAGATGGTCTCAGACATCTCAGAGAAGATAAACAACACCTTGATGGGAATGGATGCACTGGCCATGAAATTCGAGGAAGATTGCAACAGATGTGAGCATCGGATTCTGGAGATGTCAAACGAAATCCGAATTGCAAAAAATTGGGTCGTGGAGATCGATTGTGAGAGAAGGCAATTGCAGGAGTCAACAACTAGTTTGACTGTGCAACTGCAAGATACGAGACAAAGGGAGTCGGCGTTGAGGGAGGATGTTGAGCAATTGGAAGTCAAGGTAAGGAAGGAGGGAGGGGAGAAGGATAATTTGATCAAAGCTGTGAGCCAACTGGAGAAGAAGATTGCAGGATTGGAGGTGACGATGAAGGAGAAGGACGTGGGTTTAACAGATCTGGGAGAGGAGAAGAGGGAGGCTATAAGGCAGCTATGCCAATGGATTGATTATCACCGGAGTCGATATGATGATCTCAGGGAAATTCTCTCCAAGATGCCTATCAGGGGCCGAAGAACAACGTCTTAACTACTATTCCTCATTCGGGTACATTCAATTTTTGTTTCTACCATGTAAAATTTCCATTCTCCATTTTTTTTTACAAGGACTGAATAGGGTTATTCCATTACTATCAGGGAAAAAAAAAAAGGGAAAAAATGTTGTTGAGCGTTGTTGGTCAGTAGTATATAAGTTTAGAGGTGTGCTCCTACCCGATTTATTAGCTAGTGTGTATACAATTGGTTGTGGTTGTGGACATGTCACTTCCCTTTGAGATGGAAGAATTGTTTTGAGTTTTGCTTGCTATATATCCTCCTTCCTTCACGCACCTTTTTCTTCAAAGAAGTCCCCCTCTGAATCGCCCAAAGCAGGGCGCAAGAGACCATGACTCTAGTCAGGAGCATTGCCATAATAAACCAGGGCCAGCCACATTCTTAAAATAAGAAAATTTATCCTCCTGAAACGGAATAATCCTTAATTGGTTAGAAAATTTATTTTCCCAAAATGGAAGAACAAATCTTTAGTTGGTTGGAATTTGGGATGGCAGCGGGGCGGGGATTGTGCGGGTGGAGAAATCCCCGCCCCATCCCCGCAACCTAAAGTTATCCCCATCCCCCGCAGCGGGGGGAATTTTGTCCCCATCCCTGCACTCTCCGCGGATCCTCACGGGTCCCCGCGACTCAAATTGTTTATGTTTAAATATTTACAAGAAAGGTTGAACTTTAGTTCCAAGTCATTACAAAATACATAGTGTAAATACAAAATATATATTACTATCTCATACTACATATTACCTGAAAAAATTAAAATATAACCAACATAATAATGGAAAATACAATAAAAGTAACTGAATTTAACAGAATTTGTAGTCTATATTATATTATTCTTTTATCTTTTTTGTTTTGTGGGTAAAATGATCATTTTATATATTTGCGGATCCCCACGGGGCGGGTGCTATGATCCCATCCCCATCCCCAAATTAGTCTCGGGTTGAAAATCCTCCCCATCTTCATCCCCACGGGTCAATAATCGTCCCCATTCCATCCCCACGGCAAGGAATCCCCGCGGATCCCCAGGTCATTGGGGATTTTTGCCATCCCTACTTGGAATATTGTTCCAGGGCATGTTTTTCCATCTCCACAACGCATGCCAACCGTTGGTTCTCTCTGTATAGTGGTGCTAAAGCTATAAATTAATAGCTGATGTTTCAATAATAGTCTTATCTGCCAAAAAAAGGTCTTAAATGTTTTTTGAACCAAAAAGGGTCTTCAATTTTTTTTGAACCAAAAATGGTCTTAAATTTAAGATTATTAGTCGCTTATAATGGGAAAAAAAGATGAGATAAAACCATCACCAATCCTGGGTAACAAATTTACTGTGCCTGCAAGAAGTTCAAGGTTCATGGCCTTTTACACCACTGCTTAGGAATACCAGTGTAACAAGAACATAATTAAACAATGAAGCACTGCAATTTTTCTCTGGAAAACAATGAAGCGAGAACAAGAACAGAAAACAACACAACTATAGGCGTCACTTGAAGCACTGCAATTTTTCTCTGGAAAGAACACTGTGGAGACCCAATGAAGCGGGAGAAGCAAAAGGAAAATAAAGAACTCATAACTTCAAATATCTAAGAATATCACATTCTATTCAATACGCCAGTCAATAATAGAACAAGAAAATTCCTATCTGAATGCACACAGTGCATTGTTTGCTCAACAAATACTTATTGCCACTGTATTAAAAATAAGTAATCAAAAAACTAACAGGAGGAATATTAACAAGTGCTGAAGCTGGACTTCTAGATTTCCCTGCGCTACATTATCCCCAACAACTGACCTCCTAATATTCCTTACAAAAATGCATGAATACTCAAAGCTAACTCTTGCTTCAGTCAGATATCCTCATCTCAACTCCAAGGATATCCTTCACCTGTTCATATGTCACAAATGCAATTGCAATGGAAGGAACCACCTGCAAAAAACAAATAAACAAACCATGATCTGTCCATTCTTGACACCTTCCTCCATAGAAGTAACATAAACTGACAAATGTACCAATAACACTCTTAGCAAGTTACTTTCTATCCAACAACCAATGCTTATCAACAAAAGCAAAGCATAAGCTAAGATGGTGCACTGACCTTCACTGAATTGGGCACCAAACCCTTGTAGAGTGCTCTAAATCCCTCATGCCGTACAGTTTTCCTAAAGGTATCAATCATTCCATTATATTCAAGGGGCGCTTTACTCCTTCCCTCTCCAATGACAACAGAAGCAGCATCCTTCCAACCCACCATCTGCATTCTTCGACGAACAACATCAAGAGGGTAAGCAACAGTCTGGCCAACAGTGCCAGCAGCAGCTCCACATGCAAGTCTTGTTGTTACACCCAACTCGTTGTCTTCAACTATTCCCAATGGTTTAGTTACGAGCAACCAGTCCTTTAGAGATTCGTATACAGCAAAGTTGAGACCCACGTACGGTATCTACAAAATCAACATAAACTAAGCTATTTAGGGGAAGAAAGATCAATACAACTATATCTGACTGGCATGTTTGTTTCAAAGGGATGAAACTTAAGGCATCCCTAGATATGTAATGTTGAAGAAGACAGCAACATAGAAACCCAAACTCGCTACTTACAACTCCTATAACGGAAGGCAGCCAGCCTTTGTACAAAGCCCGAGGTCCTTCTTCCTTGAGGACTGTTGTAAGAGCATGAAATATTCCTCTATACTGGCGAGGAGACTTATCTGTCTGTAAGTTGAATAGAATTATAACATATCATTAGAGAAGCTTGGGCAATCTAAATGCTAGGATCATAAGAGGTTCGTCATCCACAATCCAAACATCAGAATACCTGTACAGTCAGTCGACCACGAACCATGTCCATTGGATAAGTTGCTGACATGGCAATAATCCCAGCACATGCACCAGCTCCAAGACGCAAAAGAGGAGTAAGCTGAGCCTCATCTGCAAGAGACCAAATGGTACCAGAATTATGAGTCAATAATAGATCGAAGGATTAATGACTTTAATAGCCCACATTATCATTGGCTCGCCCCACAATTAAACTGATAAGTTAAGCCACAGGATAAAGAATCCAATGTCCAACAAACTTGCCCCTTCAATTCAGACAGTTAGTTTTCAAATTTTTACTGTGCAAAAGAAAAAGAAAGGGATCACAAGTGAGCAAACAAGGTAAGACATGCACAGTTACAATACTCACCAACAATTGGAGCCCTTTCTTGTGCAAACGTCAACCATAGTTAGATTTAGCTATTATCCTACTGTCAGTTGTTTTAATAATCTACATAACAAAATCAGTGCAGAGGCACCAAACAGAAAATAAGATAAGAACTTAAGCACCAGTCACATGGAAAATGTGACTTTAAAATCTATAGTCAACATGCTATTTTCTACCTAGAGAAAAGGTTTAAGTGTAGTTGGGTGATACAAGAACAAAGATAGAGGGATGATCATACCATTTCCAGTTTGCCGCCTGTAAAACCATAGTATACCCCTGGTTGTTGAAAGTGAGCAAAAAGGAAAAAGAGGTTAATAAGGCAGAATTCAGACACATATATAAGAGAAAAGTTCAAGTATATGGGATTTTGTAGGTAACAAAATGATAAGGATGAAAAGACAAAGGCCCAATGCATACTTAGATGCTTCCTCGTAACTGAAGAACTTGACTGCTGAATTTGGGACTATGCGAGCACAATTAGTGCCATTCCCTTTAAACAAACCCCTGAAACCCTCAGTTCTCCATATGTACTTCAAACCCTGTATGGTTCCATTGTATTTTATGCTGTGAGGATTTTGAACCTGCAGATTTCAGAGCAAGACATATTACTCTTACTAAACAGCAAATGCAACATAAGTGCAGCATATTACTCTTAAGCAATATCATTACAAAATACCACCTGAAGCAAAATTTTTAATCTTTCCAAGGGAGCAACAGCAGTTCGTGACCTGAGACAGAGAACAAATGACATAATTTAGTAAAGATGAAATGCTAAACCAACACCAACTACAGGTAATTGCTACTAGTCAAATTAGCCACTAAAGGTTCATCATTAATGCATTAAGCAGTCCTACTAAAAAAATAGCAATATACATCCATCAACCCTGGCACTAAAAGAATTTCTGATGGAAAATTGGTTAGAAGAAATCTACCAGTAGCAGGAAACAAATTACCAAACAACAACACGGATTCATGCAGTGACATAAGAATATATTGAAGAAAATGGCAGGAGCAAATGGCCAAAATTAGTTGTTTTACCTAAGGAAAGGGCACTAGAGGAAGCAAGATTAAGTCAGATTTCTTCGTCACAGACTTCAACAGATTTTGTTAAAGCAAAAATACTATGATACACTTCCTTTTATGTAATCAATATATGAAAAACAAAAATGATCCGCCTGCTAAGAATGTTTCCATGTTTTCTGGATTAGACCTTTTCTTTTTTTGCAATGATTTTTCAACAGCATTAGCTCTCATTATATTCAATGTACAAGTCCACTTCCTTACTTGAATCCAATCAGCCATCCATTATAGGCACAAACCAGACTACATCGGCCAAACCTCAACTCCCTAATCTTTAACTACACTGACTTCACAAACATAGAACAATTTTTGACGAGGCCATATTCCTTGCACAAACCAGAGTTTTTCCGTTTCTCCTTTATCAAAGCACTGCCTTGAACCTAAAACCAAGAATATTCCATTTCCAAATATTTTAAAACTCCTAATCAGAGCAGTTTTCTATGTGATCCTATTTCATTGCGAATTAAAGGCGAACAAAAAAACCAGTAAAACCATACACACAAGAGTAAAAACGAAAAAGAAAAAAAAGGGTCATTATTCAGAGATACTGACACTCCTCCGGCGACGCCGCCGGCGACGAGGGACTTGGCGATGCTGAGGAGGGCGGGGCTGGGGGCCTTGACGCCTTCGCTGGCGAGCTTGGCTTCCTCGGCGAGATTGACGATCGTTGTTGAAACGGCCTTCACATCCTCCGACGCCATCGCCGGAACCCTAGGCTTTTGTCGCACTCCCCGGTACTCACCGGCGGCTCCGGTCAGTTAAGGTGGTTTCTCCCGTTTGGTGGAAGCGGCGGTTGTGGTGGTGGTTAGTAGAAGGAAATGGCTTTTGGTTTGTTAAGTTCGCCAATTACGATGTGAGGCGTTTTTTGTGAAGAAGAAGGGAGAGGGAGGGAGAAAAAAATAAGAGAGTAGAAGTGAGGGAAATATGGTTTTGTTTGTTAATTATTAAATTAAATTAAATTAGTGGGTATAATATAGATACCCTTTTGTTTATTTATTTATTTATTCGTGGTGTATAAGGCAAAGTATACCTGCAAAATACGCGTATATATACACTGTACGGTATACACTGACAACTTTGTATTCTCTCCTGTATTTATGGAACAAAAATAGAAAATCGTGTATATATAGAAAAATATATTCCATCCCCCAATCTGATAATGTAGATAGCTGTTTTGATAAAAGGGGAAAGTAATAAAAGATACGATTTTTCATTTTGCAGCAGATTCCAAGGTTCAATGAATCATTATATTCATTATTTAGAGAAAAAGAAAACATACAACTCGAAAGTTGGTAAGGGTGTTGTGTATTTTGCTGACCCTTTTTTTAAAAGTTTACAATGGTAATATCTGAGAAGAAAAAGAAAATAAGAAAAATAGACATTGTTCATAATTTCTTGTACTGTCTAACTTCTACTTACTAATATTCTGTCCTTGCTTCTTTTTTTTTTTTTAAGCATACTACATTTCCTTTATTTTTTTCTTCTTTGGTAATCATAAACTTGAAATACTCGCTACAAATTTTTATAATTATTTTTTTAACATCAATTTCATATTTATGTTACATTTTAAGGCAAGGCCGGTGGATATACACTGGTAACGAAACTACTAGGAGAAGCAGCATACTGAATCTTTTTGAATCAGAGAAGTTTTTTTAATAGAGTGAATTGGAAATATCTTACAAATGCTACTTAAGGAAAATTATATAGTTACAAATTCGTACCGTTGACTGTCTGACTTGACAAATGGCAAAGTATGGTCCAAGTCGGGATGATAATGATAAGATGTTTGAAATTAACATAAATTATAAACTTATAATGTATGTCTAAGCTGCGGTAGTTGTCAAATTATTATGGTATTTCAATGCTACACTCAATTTGCCACAACTACTTGGTTGTGATGGCATTTCTTCTAGCCTTAAGGTTTAGTGGGTTGAGGTCCCGGGTTCAAACCGTAGACAGCGCGTTGTATAGTGGGGTTTGGGTAGATTTTTGTATATAAAAAAAAATGCTATAAACACGTGTCAGAACTGTTCTTACTACAGTAGCAGACAGTACATACAATGTAACATACAATACATGCAATCCCCAAATACAATATTCGTCACCCAATCCCGGGGACCATTATTCAAGTCATTACACTCCCAATCTAACCAACAGAGGACATAGGATACAACAACAAATATAATACAACAACAACAGCAATAACACAATAGAAAGACAAGCAGCGGAAGACTTAGAATGAGATGCAGCGGGAGTATGGATCCGGGTCAGGTATTCAGCAGTTCAATCAAACAACAAACAAACACAGTATTACAGGCACATATCTAAGGTTATCCATCCTCACCTTAGCCGATTATCAGTTATGAAACTGTCCAACAGACTCCAAGTCCGGCTCCTCAGGTATCTGCTCGTTATCAACTCCTATATCAAACATATAATATGCACATATAAGTGGTATGCAATGTCATGCTATTACTGTATTACGAAAATTAAATACTGACTCGACTCGGTTACTTCCCCGGGTTATTTTCTATCATCATCATCATTCACCATTTTTTTTCAGTGTCTAAAATAATACCATACGTATACCCGGATACTATTCTAGTATAATACCTACTTTGATAATACCCTTTCCATATATATATATATTTTTTTCCTACAAGTATGTACTTCCCAATATTATCAATTACTACTATTATTTTTTTTCCTAGATTATCTCCTCAAATTATTTACTCTACTATTATTTACCACATTTATATTTTCCTCCAGAATACAAATTGCTCCCAAAATTATATCTATTTTTTTTAATAGAAAAAACATACCTTAACACACACACATTTTTTTTTGTTAAAAGCCATTTTCTATATTTTCAGGAAATATTCCTATATATATCATCCCAAAATTATTTATATATTTCCAGTAAATAATTATATTTATTAAACCAGATTTCTTTTTTTTATTATTTCCGAACTGGGCCAAGTCCAAGCCCAAACCTAACCTCCAAGCCCAACTAACCCATGCTTACAGCCCACACTTCCAAGCCCACAGCCCTAGCCCAAACACATTTATCCAACCCAGAAAAGAATCTGGGTCGACCCACGGAAGACCGGGTCAACCCACCCAAATAAACTCCCAACCCGCCATGCTCACCTAGACAAACAGTGAGGCGACGACGAGGAACAGGGGCGAGGCAGGCGAGGGCGAGGGCGAGTCGGCAGCGACGCAGGGAAGGCGACGGCGGCAGAAGGCGTCGGCGACTGCGAGTGGTGACGAACCAGGGCGGTGGCGTCGGCGTGGCCTACTGCAGCGAGGAGTCGGGGTACTCGGCGATGGGGCGCCTAGCTCGAACGGCTGCGTCGCGACCGGAGCAAGGAGGAGGTGGCGTCCGTGTCGGCTGCGGATGGCGCGTCGACGAAGAACAGCTGAGGCGGCTCGGATGGTTGGGATCGGCAGTAGGGGGTTCACGGGTGGCGGCAGGCGGTTCTCGGCCACGGGTGGTTGGTGGCGGCAGGAGGAAAGGAAAAAGAAAGAAGAAGGAGAAGGGAAGGAAACGGCGGCGTTTCCTGGGTGTGTGTTGTTTTGTTTTTTTTTCTTTAATCGGTTAAATTACAGGGGAAGTGAAACACCCGTGTCCCAATTTTACAAATAAAATACTCAAACAAGGAAATTACCAAAATACCCCTGAATCCCAGGACACGAAATCCAATATCAAAGCATTGTCTGGAAAGAAATTCTTAAAATCCCGAGATGTCATAAAGAACATAATCAAACCGGCTTAGCAAGCCTCAAATCAACCCGGCATCCTGCCGATACATCATCAATACTAAATCCCGGCAACCCGCCGATAAAATAATCAAAATCAAAATGACATCTCATCAAAATACAGTGCAGCGGAAAACGAAGATAAAAATAAAGCAAAAGTAAAATGTGAGATGCAAGTCGGCCCAATGGATCCAACTGGGAGAAGAAGCACAGCTACCTGCTGAGATAACCACGTCCGTACTCTGGAAGGGTAGATAGTGACTGTACACTAACTAAGAGTCTGAAAAACAACGTTGGCGATTATGTGAGTTGCCTACTCAGTGAGCAGTATAAATCTAATTATGTAGGTATGCAGAACAAGTCCGAAAGGAAAGAAGAGATACAAGACAAGCATGCAAACATACAACAACCAGTACTAACATGCCAAGACATTCAAGCAAACAGTTCATTATTCTCTATCTGTTGTGTGTTAAGTTTTCTTATTATAATTTATTATTCAGGGGCCCCTACTGTGTGCGTCGAGCTCGGTCCCGTCTCATGAGACAACCAGGCATAAGCCCAAATAAAACCAGGCACGAAGCCCAAACATATCTATAGAGAGAGAGAGAGAGAGAGAGAGAGAAAGAGGGAGGTAGAAAGGGGGAGGTAGAAGGAGGGAGGTAGAACCGGTCATTACAGACCCATATGCAAATCCGCATAACACTTGCTATCCCGCAAGCAAACCCGAGGGGTATCACTTCCCGCTCGAACCAACCGGTCATCAGCACACAGTAGCCTATCTTCTACTGTACATTATCTTTTTCACAAATTATGAGTTTATGTGTGCCAAGAATCGTGATTTAACAGGGTTGTGTGTATTCTCATCTCAGTCAAATATCCGGGTCTCCGACCCACAGTACATCACACAAATAACCCAAAATCAACCACATGTTATCACCATAACAATCCAACAATTCATGCTCAAAAGCAAACAGTAAAACATAGGCACACAATACGGATCACAGCATGTTAGCAAACAAGCATGCAACTCAAACAGACCAATCCAACAAGCTCATGCATACAGACATAAAAAGACGTATAAAGTCACCTCAACGACGATTGTCCTGTGGAGCTTTTCCCAAAACAGATCCTCCAGCTCCCGAGGTGTTACCCGTGCCTGAATACCGGCACACACAACAAATTACAAACAATCACAATAAAAACATGCATGCATGTAACTATAATGCTCAACTGAGTTAAACCCGTCCCTAGTTAGCCAATTATGAAATTTTCGGGTCTAAACCCGACATAATGCTCTCACACCTAAACTCCGAGTATCGGGACCTAAGGTTCACCGAGCTTAAGCCCAACTAAGTCCAAGAGTAGTTCCCGGGCCTATGGCCCACTCATTAAGTTCTTAACAGTTTCCGGCCTGAAGTCCAATCTAAGTCCAATTTCAATTTCCGGGTCTAAGGCCCACTTCCTTAAGTCCTTAATCGACCAAGTATGAAATTGGGCTCGAAGCCCGTTACTTAAATCCAAGGTCAACCCGAGCCCAAAGATTCCCGGCCTATGGTTCTACCCGTGTCGGTAAACTCCCGGTTACACACACTCACAACCCCGCACCCGGTTTTCCACTAAACATCCATTATTTTCCGATACAACAATTACTCCTACATTAAATATTACATGCCATGAATGTACAAATTATACATCAAGTATACCGTTGAGTGTCGGAATAAAAACCCGAGCCTTCGCCGGATTCCGGTGAACTCGCCAGAAAACACCCAAAAACCACCAGATCGACCCCAACAAATCTGCCAACATGCATCAACCATCCATTCAGCAATCCAGCAACACAAAACTTGACAAAAGAAACAGGAAGGGGTCGCATTCCTTACCCGGAAGCTTACTGCCGAGCACAACACCCCCACAGCCACCTCCAACGCCGGCGAGTATCACACGCACCCGCTGCAACACACACACGAGCAGCAACGCCACACCGAGCACCCAAACAACATTCGCCGGCCACCAGTGGACACGCAACCCGACGCCGGCAGCACAACAGAACCACAATCCGTCAACACAAACGAACCCAAAAGAAAACGAGAAAAGAAAAGGGAGAGGGAGCAAGAGTACTCACCCGTGCTCGCGGTCCTTTCCCCTCTCGACTGCAGCGGCGCCGGCGGCGTGCTCCAGGCGCGGCGAGGGACGATCCTGCGACGAACGGCGAGAAGAAGCAATCCGGGTTGCGTGGAGAAGCAATGAAACGATCAGGGAGAGGTGGTTTCGTGGAAGAGAGGAAGAAAAAGAGAGGAAAAGAGAGATGGGAAGAGGGAGAGAGAAGGCGCCGTCGGGTGGAAGAGGAGAGGAGAGAAAAAGAAAAAAAAAGTGAAGAAGAGAAGAATAGAAGAAGAGAGGTGGCTAGGGTTTTTAGGGTGTGAGCCGGCCCAGCCCCAAAACGACGCCGTTTTGGGCTGAGGCGCGGTCAACCCGCCCTAGTCAACGGTTTCCTTTTTTTTTCGTTAAGCAAAACGACGTAGTTTTACAGGCAACTACGTTAAAACTCCGTTTCACCCCGAAACAAGTCCCCGTTTCCGACGAAACTCTAACCCCTTATATTTCCAGCCTAAAAACATTATTCCCAAGGAAAATAATTTATTTCCATAACCAAAAATCCGAAAATTCCACAAGGGTAAAATTGGAATAAAAATTTCGAAAATTCCGAGAATCCAATTATGAAAATTCGGGGCGTCACAGGAAGGTTACGGGAATTGCAGAGAGTGATTGTAGGGAGAGTGAAAATGATGAGAGGGTGCAGGAAAGGAAGAAAAAGAGGAAGTTCACGGGCATCACAGGTCTTTACTGTGCACACAGGAGCAAGGCGGCTACTTTATGCAGTCGTGTCCCGTCCGGTCCAGAAAATATTAATAATACCCCCTTGACTTAATTTCTGGCTCGATAATTCGAGGTTAAACCTGACTTTTCTCGACATTCCTGGACCCGAAAAATTCCAACTTGGTCCGGAAAATCCGCAGAAAAATCCCGAGCGTGGGACAAGGCTCGGTTTCGGAATCCGAAGCGTAAATTACCATTAATTAATTATTCAAGATTAATTTTAATGATAAATAACTGTAAAAATAAATTTTACGGTGACGGTAAAAACGTAAAAATTACCCGGGCTGTTACATGGATCGCCAAGTCACTACTAAATCATAATATAAGTATATAACACACTATTTATTCATATTTTAGAATTTCTCCTTTCAGGTAGTTAACGTATTTTCCGCAGTTTATTTTTCTTAAAAGAATATATCCACATATTTATTTGCCGTATATTTCACATACTGTGTTTATTAAGTCTAAGATTTATCCGGAGTGTCATTGTCTAATTAGAAGAGAAAATGACGGGCCAGTTTGATGCTTAAGGTCCACAAATTTTGGGGCCAACAACACCCAGACTTGTGGCCTGAATACCAAGCAACAAAAGTAAAAGTTATTGGGGGTGGGGGAATTTGTGACCTTTTTTCGTGTTGAAAATGCAATGACATACAAACGGTACCCATTCCTGTCCACACAACACAACAGAATACAATAAAGAAAGCAATTTTGTATTTAAAGAAAAAGAAGAGAAGAAGAATATAAGTATTTGTTTGTGTAATTTTCTCTTGTTTTCAATCCCGTATCCGGAGTTTTGTCCCAATTAATCCGGATCCGGCCCGAGTTTTCCAATTAAAATTTTCGGCATGCATACTTGTGTAATTTCTCACTAGAGGTTGCGGTAGCTATGCTATGGCTAACCTTCAACGTTGCAGCTGTGGTCTATGCTTAACGCCTGAACAAGAAGGGTAAGTTTATTTTACCTCTCTCTCTTTGATGAATGATGGATGGATGATATAGTCAACGATGTCACCATACTCTAATACTCGCAAATCGTAGTGTAATATTAACAAAATTCTCTTCAATAATGACCCCATCAATATCCACATTCTTGAACAGTGCAGGCACAACTTTTTTCTTTTTAGTTCCAAACACATGACAATGCAGGACTTATCAGGTACAACTTATAAGGACTAGACAAAACGGAACAAAGAAGAAGTAGCAGAACGTTACTATCTTATCATAGTGAGATGAGGTGAGAGGCCAGCGACCACACTCACTCACTCGAAGGCACTTTGGAAAAGCATCAAGAGCTTAAAGACGCAACAGCAGCAAGCTAGCCCGCCTCAAAAGGAGCACTAGTTTTTGTTGATAGCTGATGTTACATTGGGTAAATGATGCAACGGAATGAAGTCAAAAAGACATTTAATTAAAACTGCTATGATCATTAGCTTCCAATTTGGTTAGGTGACCACTTAATTGTATCCTTTCTTTTAGCTTATACATTCGTCATCCTCACGAACCCATTCACCACCTAAACTAGCTATGCAACAATGGTGGGAATTAAACGAATTGATGGCATGGTAAGTCTGCCTCCTTACTATACTAAAGCCAATGCCAACATTACATCACCACTTAATTTATTTATTCTTAACATATTATCTACATAAAGTTTTTATATATAATATTCTAGCTAGCTGTATCAAGTGCATGATAATATTCTTGCTCCATGCGTTAGAAAATTAGTCACTGATCAGTACGAGATGGCCACAAGAACCTAAGTATTGAAATGCTTTTTAGAACAAAAAAAAAGGTACTGAAATGTTTTATGAACTCCAAAATGTTATCTAACTGTTGAAGTTTCTAACAAATTGATGGACAATTTTAATTATAAGGGAAAGTTAACTATGAATCAATTGCAAGAGCTGAAAAATTAAAGTTCTAATAACTTTTACCCTTTTTTCCAAGTAAACAGAAAATTGTGAATTTTTGTATCAAAAAAATATTTCTTTTTCATACGAGGTTAAAAAAATTAATTATATATGCAAGAACGTAACTTACCAAATTGAGATGGCAAATAATTTGGCAGTGACTTGTCTACCCTACTTTGATATAATATGAACCTGATTATTGGTATTCTGCTCTTTTTTTTTTATGCACTTACTACAATTATTTCATTTCCCTCCAAATAAAAACGCTTTTGGAAACACATTAAAAGTGGGCCTTTAGAAGAACGAAATCACATTATATTTACTCTTCACTCATTACAAAACCTTGTAACTTCACCCACTCTCCCCTTCTCCCAACCAAGGAGAAGAGCTATTAAAGGGCATGGATGGAGGAGAAAACAAGAGAGACAGAAAAAGCTGCTACTGTGTGGGATTGTGGGAGTCCATTGTATGATGCGTATGAAATAGCTTCACTTGGGCATACTATTGATAGGCACAGCGTGGCTTTGCCATTTCCAACTAGATCAACAAGTTCTAGTATCAGATCAAATTTGCAAAGGGAAGCAAAGATTCTCAAGATCAAGGAAGAAGGTTTGCCTAGAGAAGGGATAGTATCCAGAATAATAAAGTATTTCCAAAGGAAGAGAACCATGATCAAGGAAATGAAGGTAAGGGACAGAGCTCCAAGCTGCAGGTTTTATTGTTTCTCCACCAATTTTATCTGTTACAGGAAAAAAGCTTCCAATGTGAGGAGAATTATGTAAAGTTATATACATGTATTCCATATATATATGTATACTTGCTTACCATGTTTGAAATGTTCTAGTTCTCTTTCATTTTTTTTTTTCTTTCCATTGTTGATGACAAAGGAAACCCATAATTGAATGTATGGCAATTTGTATTCATCTTAGCTCCTTTTCTTATCTTGCTTCAAATTTTTATTGGGGGTTTGATATAAATTAAACCTGGGAAACATGCATTATTTTTTTTGGGTACAGAAACATATTATTCTGACAGAATACTAGTTTGACAAAAAAATTTTGCCTGTCGAATATATTTCTAAATTTTGGTCTTTTTCTCATGAGCCCAAGGGTTACTGGATCCTCTTACTTCTTATGCTAATAATTGTGGATCCTCTAACTTCTTATGCTGATAATTGTGGATCCTCTTTCTTGACATATGGGCCAAACTTATACGTTGGGTTTTTCATATCAATCTTTGAATAATACCAGGAAAACTTTTTTTATTTCTTTTCCTCCTATTCAATTATCGAAAGACTTATTAAAGAAAACTTCAGATAGTAAAAATAAATGTGCAAGACGGAGATATGATTATAAATTTTTTTTTTTATCTGAATGAGGTTGGTCTTATTATTGCATAGAGGGTACAGAATCTTAGTCCCAATAATATTAGAGAAGAGAAAAGTAAAGACAAACAACCATCAGGAGGTTGTACAAAGTGAGCAACGTCAAGAGAAACACAGAAGGCAAAATGAGCTAACTAATCAACAATACGATTAGCCTCACAATATATATGTCTAAGACGGACTTGCCAATCACGTTTTAAAGGAGAAATAACCCCAAGATATGATTATATTTTAACTTGTATCTATTAACTTTTTTGGATACTAACCTCATACTAGATTCGGAGGTCATTGACAATTTAAGATGCAAAAATAATAGGAAAATGGATGATAAAATGAAAAACCCAACAACCAAACTTTGCATACAATCTTTTTGTAAAAAATAAATTTAGATTGTGGAGAGGTTGTCCAGTTTAGGATTAGAACATACTCATGAGGCTCAACAATCTTACAGTAATAGATTATAAAAAAAATGACCTAATAAGAATGCTAACTAACTAAACCACACGTGTTGACAATTTTAGATATAGATTATGAACACAACATGTTTTGACGAAACAAAACTAAGGCCACAATTCAAATTGTCATTAGTTTCAACATTATATACAATTAAGTTAACCAATAAACGTTTATGCTTAAGGTTATAAGTAAAACGTTGGTATAAGTAAGCGTTGACTTTTCTATGCCAAACTAGTGTAGTGAGAATTTTTTTTGGGGTCTGAATGATGTGTACTATATTCAAAATACCAAATTATGGCTACAGGCCTGGACAGACCCATGGTCTGCAAGTCCTCCTTAAGGATGGAAAAAACACCAGCTGGTGGCCGGTAAAAAATAGTGACTCGTACTCTATATTGTAACAGTCCGGGTAAAAAAATTTGGTATTTTTACTGGGATTATAAAAGTCATTATACAGTGATTTACCTTTGAATTTAATCTTGGGTAGTTAATTCTGTAAGTAACCGGGTCATGCAATTTGACAATCAAATGCAACTAAATGCGCAGCGAAAATCCCGGTACTCATGGAGGATCCATGTGAAACAGAGTAAACCGAGTTATAGAAAAACATACCGGTTCGGTTGAGGTCTTTCACTCAACTGATGAACCGAATCAGCAAGAGCCGGACAACAATCCCGCCCCTCTACGGTATCCACACGAACCGTGATAACTAGTTGGAATCGTCACACGATTACCAACCCGAGCACCCCCGAACTGATATGCTAGCAGCAGGTTTTCGGAAGCTAGAGTTTGTGGTATTTTCTTCTTTCTCAAAGAAGGTGTGTATGGTCTGAAATTCACAAGAGCTCTCAAGACCCTCTCAAGACTCAATCCTCTAAAAATTTTCAGACTCAAAGTGAAGAAGACCCAAGGCATAATCAGATTATGCTTAGTCTAATCCTACTCACAAAAGCAAGGGACAAAGTGGCCAACACCTTTGGCCAACATGATTAGCTTTTAGCTAATGATGTCTCCACTAATGTCTTAATGGGATTACACATCACCATGCACTGATTATGGTTCAATAAACCAGACATTTAGTGAACCGAACCAGCCCAAAGCGACCCTGGTCTAACCACTAACTCAAATATCTGGTTCAACCACGGTCCAACCACGGTTCAACCACCAGCTCGAATCAACGGCTCTAAGTGTGTGACCCTGTAGGCACTTGTAACATCCGGCAGTAATTGTAAACTCATTTACAATTATAAGCAAAAAGCGGCGTCTAGCAACACATCATTGCTACCCGAACGACAAGATCATTACTGATTCATATGCCTCGCAAACATGTCATCGTCCCTTCGTCCCATTATCAAGATTAAACACGAGACATGGAGTATGTCAATCTCGCATATGTTCAATCTCGGTTTCTTGATCCTCGAGTTAACTGCGTAAAACGGATACCTATGATATCACCATATCATAATCCGAGCATGGCCATGCATTTACGGTTCAACTCTATCAAGAAACCATCCGATAATATACCCGTTATATGGGTTGGACGAATCCCCTCTGGATCATACAAAACCCACTACACATTTATCATATACCCAATGATTACACTAAGGTCTACTCATTTACAAAATAGCCAAGGGTAATATCAAAGTATACGACTCATATGTTGGGAACCTTGATGATCTCAGGTCTAAGGACAATACATATAAGAACCGCTATCGACAAACATATAACGTTCCATGTAGCGTTCTTATGTGGGTCGGTCCAGTCCACAAGTTCTCTAACTTGTACCCGTATGTAGAATTCATATCACATATAAATTCTCAACATACGCTAGTATAAACGATATTTATTGGAATAACCTTAATGTGTATACATGACTACAAGCAATCATCCATTGATTGGCTTTTGGGCATATTACACTAACAATCTCCCACTTGCACTAAAGCCAATCATACATGTATCTAATACCAATGAATACAGCATGACCATCATGCTTCCGCTGTGTGAGAGACTTAGTCAACGGGTCTGTTACATTATTCTCGGAAGGAACTTTGCACAGCCACAATTGTGGAGTCGATAACTGTTCCCTGCTTGGAACTCTTCCAGCATACAGTACCACCTCCAAGACAAAAACACATAACCTGACTGCTATCTAAAATCATCCCTATCGATTTGGAAGCTAGCATCTGTGTAACACTTTACAACAAGCTCATTCACGCTTCCGTAAACCAGGAATGTATCCTTAGTCCTTCTCAAGTACTTAAGGATGTTCTTAACCGCTATTCAGTGACTCTCACCGGGATCATATTGGTATCTGCTTCTGACACTCAAACCATAAGCGACATCCGGTCGAGTACATGGCATGGCATACATGATAGATCCTTTTGCAGAAGCATAAGGAATCTTACTCATCCACTCTCTCTTCTTAGATGTACTAGGACATTGATTCTTTAAGAGAAATATGCCATGTGACAAGGGCAGGAATCCTTTCTTGGAATCTTGCATGCTAAACCTCTTTAGCACCTTATCAATATACGTACTTTGACTTAGCCCGAGAAGCGTTTTGGATCTATCTCTATAGATCTTTATACTTAACACTTAGGCAACTTCTCCTAAGTCCTTCATCGAGAAATTTTTCCTAACCAAACCTTTTCAGACTGTAGTGTCGGAATGTCATTCCCAATGAGTAGGATGTCGTCAACATACAACAACAAGAAACCAAACTCTTTGATCACTTCATTAAAACGAAGATTCCAACTCCTAGAAGCTTGCTTCAATCCATAAATGGATCTCTGCAACTTGCATACCATATTAGCACTCTCTGGATCGACAAAACCTTCAGGTTGTGTCATGTACACATCCTCTAAAAGATTTCCATTTAGGAAAGCGGTTTTTACATCCATCTGCCATATCTCATAATCATGGTATGCAGCTATTGCTAACAGAATCCGGATGGATTTAACCATGGCAACTGGTGAGAAAGTTTCATCATAGTCTATACCATGAACTTATTTGAAACCTTTCGTAACCAACCGCCCTTTACAGGTAACCACATTACCATCCATGTCGGTCTTTTTCTTAAAGACCCATTTGCACCCTATGGGTTTTACCCCTTCGGGTGGATCAACCAAGGTCCATACATTGTTTTCATACATGGATTCCACTTCCGAATTCATGGCTTCTAGCCACTTCTTAGAGTCCGGACCCGTAATGGCCTGCTGATAGGAAGTGGGCTCATCCTCATCTATGAGCATCACATCTCCAGTATGAGTCATAAGAAATCCATATCTCTCAGGCTCATACCGAATCCTATCTGACCTACGCGGTCCATTTATTACAGGCACAGGATTTTCATCCACAACACCTTGTGGTTCCTGTCCTTTGTTCCATCTTTGCCTCATTATCTCGAACTTCTTCGAGTTTTATTTTCCTCCCACTGATTCTTCTAGAAATAAATTCTCTTTCTAGAAAAATAGCAGTCCGAGCAACAAACACTTTGTTCTTGGTGGGATTGTAGAAATAATACCCTTTAGTTTCCTTAGGGTATCCTACAAAGAGGCACTTGTCGGATTTAGGGCCGAGTTTATCTGATGCTTCACGTCTCATGTAAGCCTCACAACCCCAAATTCTCATAAAAGACAAATTGGGACGCCTCCCAGTCCATATCTCATATGGTGTCTTTTCGACCGATTTAGATGGAACACGGTTAAGTGTAAATGCAGCACTCAATAATGCATGTCCCCAAAATAAAGAAGGAAGGTCAGCTTGACTCATCATGGAATGAACCATATCTAATAAGGTTCTATTCCTCCTTTCAGATACACCATTCCATTAAGGCGTACCTGGTGGAGTAAGCTGTGATACTATACCACACTCCTTTAGAAGATCAAGAAATTCTCGGCCTAAGTATTCACCTCCTCGATCTGATCGAAGCATTTCAATGCTGTTGCCGAGTTGATTCTGTACTTCATTCTTGAATTCTTTGAACTTTTTCAAAGGATTCTGACTTGTGTTTCATTAGATACACATAGCCATATCTACTGAAATCATCAGTAAATATAATGAAGTATTGAAATCCACCTCTAGCTTGTGTCGACATAGGTCCGCATACATCACTATGTATAAGACCTAACGAGTCCGAAGCCCTTTCACCTTTACCAGCAAAAGGAGCCTTCGCCTTCTTGCCTAACAAACATGACTCACATGTCTCAAATGATTCAAAATCAAATGAGTCTAAAAGTCCATCTTTATGGAGTTTAGAAATACGAGTCTCGTTTATATGGCCCAATCGACAATGCCTAAGATAGGTTTCATTAGAATCGTTCATTCTAACCTTCTTCGTATTAACGTTATAGATCGCGGTTTTTAGGTTAAGAACACACAAACCATTGCTTAAATATGCACCACCATAATAAAAATCATTGAAATAAATAGAACAACAATTGTCCTATATTACAAATGAAAAACCTTTCTTGTCAAGACAAGACACAGAAATCAAATTCCTGCTTATGGTCGGTATATAATAACAATTGTCTAGTTCTAAAACCAAACCACTCGGTAAGGTAAGATAGTAAGTTCCTACGGCTAATGTGGCAACTCTTGCTCCATTTCCAACACGTAGGTCTATCTTACCCTTTGCCAATCTCCTACTCTTTCTCAGTTCCTTCACATTTACACAAATGTGAGAACCACATCCGGTATCTAATACCCATGATGCTGAGATAGAGATATTAGCTTCTATAACGAAAATACCTGAAGCGGAAGTCTTACTTCCCTTCTACTTTTTTACCTCTTCAAGGTAAACAGGGCAGTTATGTTTCCAATGACCGGACTTTCTTGCAATGGAAGCATTGACCTTCCTTTGCAATACCACCTTTGGGCTTCAGCACTTGTGAAGAGGAAGCACCAAACTTTTTCGAAAATTTCTTCACCTTGCCCTTACCCTTTCCCTTGCTACTTCCAACCATCATAATGCTGTTGGATTTGTTTGCCTTCATCTGTTGCTCAGCTGTTCTTAACATGTTGAGAAACTCAAACAAGGATTTGTCAAGATGATTCATTTTGAAGTTTATGACAAATTGGCTGTAACTATCCGGCAACGATTGCAGGACTAGATCAACAACCAACTCCCTCTGCAAAGGAAAACCAAGACCCTCAAGGCTCTCAATGTATCCAATCATTTTGAGCACATGAGGTCTCACCGGTGATGACTCAGCCATCTTGCATTGGAACAATGCCTTAGAGGTCTCTTACCTCTCAGGTGTTCGATCACAACGAACGCCCCCAATTACTCATGTTGCTTCTGAAGCTCAGAGTCCATGGTTATAAGCATAAGGCATGATGCATCCAATGCATCATCAAGATGCTTCTTGTAAGCATCCCTTCCTACCCTAGAAGCACTAGGCGCCGGTTCATTTGGAACAGGCCCTTCAAGGACATACAACTTCTTTTATTGTTTAAGGACTATCTGTTAGTGTAATATGCCCAAAAGCCAATCATGGATGATTATTTGTAGTCTTGTATACGCATTAAGGTTATTCCAATAAGTATCGTTTATAAGATAAACGCTTGCACATACTTATAACCCTAGAATATTTCATATTCTTAAATTGTCCCTAGTCGATTATTATTATGGATGGGTTGTAATAGTAAATTAAGACTAGCGTATGTTGAGAATTGCATATGTGATATGAATTCTACATACGGGTACAAGTTAGAGAACTTGTGGACTGGACCGACCCACATAAGAACGCTACATGGAACGT
>JAKUCV010007355.1:0-49969 GCA_028386065.3 Turnera subulata
TACTATTTTAGTCTAGAAAATTATGATTATGGTATATGTGTATAAATATGTATTTGGAAATTAAAGGTAATTATAATTTTGGTGTTGGAAAATATTATTATGTATATTTTGGAAAAAGATAAATACTAGATAAACATTTCCTGAAAATTATAAAAAGGTTGTTATTTTTCTGGAAAAATTATGGATATTATTATTTTGGAAATTATGGTTATTTTATGAAAATATATTTTGAAAAGAGTTTTAATTAAAGTATGGTACCGAAATTATATTCGGAAATACGTTCGGAAAATTATTTTCGATAAGAGATAATAATATCAGATAAGAACCGGGATGGGATTAATTTTGTAGTATTGGCATCATTGCATACCGAATATGTGCATTTATGTGTATGTATGATTTTGTTGTATAGGTTTTTGGATATCGGGCAGTTTCCCGAGGAGCCGGCGTCGTACCGGTCATAGTTTCCGGAGTTGAGTAATCGGCCAAGGTGAGGATGGATTTCCTTCAATATGTGCCTATATTACTCGGTAATTTATTTTGTGGATTGTTGCACTGTTGAGTATTGCGTTTGCTGTGGTTGGTTCGGGATGTCTATCCCATGGTCTTGATTGTGGTCGGGATGTTTATCCCATGTCGGTTTTTGAACCTTTTCCTTTGAGTCGTTTTGACACCAAATAAATGGATTAATAATGAATGGTGACAAGGATGTCGATCCTTGGTATTTTTGGATAGGGATGTCTATCCCGGTATCCTGATTAGGGATGTCGATCCCTGTGATTTGATTTTAACGACGGTAATATAATTGTCGCATGATAGGGAGTGGTACGACTCGATGGTTAGAAAACTGTTTCGTGGTGGCCATGACCTGGGTTACTTGATAAGCATGTCTATGCTTGGCATGTCTATGCCTGGGATGTCTATCCCGTGATATATTTTTGGGATGTCTATCCCTGGGTTCGTATTTTTGGGATGTCGATCCCTGGATTTGGTCTGGCACCCGGAATGTGTTGATAACCAGGTTTGACCACTAGCTTATCCGTGACGGGGCCCGGTAAAGATAAAATTGGTAATTGGTTTTTATTTGAGTCTTTTGGTTAGGCTGTTTAGCCTGTGTTTTTGGACTTGAGTAATTTTTAGTGTCCATATTGATCGTCTTTCCATTGTCGTGAGCACTTCGGACTCACCCCTCACCTGCGGGCTTTCATCCTGTAGGATGAGTTGTTTCATGTACAGGTTTGGTGCATTCCAGACAGGCTGCAGTGTTTCCCTTGGACGGGCTTGGATCCATAGGTTGCATGTGTCGCATACAGTGTTAGTTATTTAAAGTCTTCCGCTGTGCATAGTTTTTCTATTATTGGGCCATTGGGCCGGTTTTATTATTATTGATGTTTATTATTATGGGCTGTTGAGCCCGAGTTATTGTGGTTCACACTGTATGCTTGGGTTTATTTGATTGGGTTGTCACAGTTCCGGCTCGTGTTTACTGTGTACGGTAAATTCGGGTCGGGGCGTTTCATTTTAAGTGTTTCATTGTTATAGAATAATTCATGTCATAATTTTATAAATATTCTAGTTTTTCTTTAAAAGTTTTTATATATAATAAAAATAAAACCTGAGATAAAATTTTTTTATAATAAAAAATAAATATTTTTTTCATTTAGTTGAAATTGCATGGAGGCGCTTTGGTATTGTATAACCATTACTTGTTTTACTCGAAATGGTGCGAATGAATTATTCTGTAATTATTTAAAATTTTCAAAAGAAATACTAACAATATTTATAAGGCTATGGAATGAATTTTTCTATAATTACTTATCTTTTTATATGACATTTAGAATTTTTAAAATTTACAATGAAATAGTGAAAATTTTGGAACAAATTATTCTATATCTTTTAAAATTTTAAAAAATTTTCAACTAAATACTGAAAATATTCATCCAAATATGGAATGAATTATTCAGTACAACTTCAAGTTTACAAAAAATTTCATTGAAATATAGAAAATATTTATTAAGTTATGAATTGTTAACTTTTTTTAAAATGACGTTAAAAAAATTTCAGCATGATCCACATTCCAAAATAGCAATTTCACAATATTATCTAGTCTTTATTGAAATTCTTAAAAGTAATGGGTGATTTAGTAATTATCAAAAGTTAAAGGGTGATTCTATAAAATTATAAAAATATTAAAATATTAATTAATGTCAGTAATTTTTTCATTGGTCCATGTCAGCATGGGTTTTGGTACCCATACGTTGACAAGGGTGCCGTAGAATTTCCCTTCTTTAATTCCTCTTCCAAAGAATTTCTTCTTCCATCTTTCATTTCTTTCTTTTTTTCCCCAATCTTCCTTTCTCTTTATGTTGGAAGATAGATATAATTCTTTTCTACAAACTTACTAACCATTCGTCTCTCGTCTATCTATTCCAGGTAAAATTTCAAATCTAATAAAAAAGGAAAAGACAATTAAATTACAGCATAAAAACAAAATGGTTCACATGCAAATAACGTTTGCTGCCTCACCAACTTTGTTCACCAATTTTTGGAATTGTTCACAATATAGTCCACCAATAAGGACACATCACAAAGGGGAAAAGAAAATTTGTCATTGTTCAAATATTAAAGAGAATTATACACACACACAAAAAAATAATACTAGTTAAACTCATACATTATTATAAGCTCTCTATCGAAAAGTCACAGATTCGCCTGAAGATTACTACTTTAAGCTTTTCTTTTTTCTTTTTATTCGCATAAACAACTCATTAGGTTGTCTTTGACAGATACCACTCCCATGTTTTATCATCATCCTTGACTTTCTTGTAAGGACAAAACATAAATTAGGGAGGAAGAAATAAAGAGATTAGAAATTAATCCAAAGATTGTCCAATAAACAAAAACAAAAAGAAAAAGAGAGAGAAAGTGATGGGTGTTGGTGCTACATGTGTCATGTTATTACTTATTACAAGAAAATGAGAACTTTGAAGTTGAAACAGAGCTTCTAATCACCTGTTGTAGCTGGCAAGAGCTGTCTCTTCCCTTCTATCTCTTTCTCTCTCTCTCCATTTCTTTCTCCATAGGCTCAGCTCCCCAAATTTCTTGCTTGCTTTGCCGCATTTCTTTCTTCCATAAAAATTACTTGCTGGTGGGTAACTCACATTCTTCTCTAAGCTTCTCTATGTTTCATAGAAATTGAGAGTTAGGGTTTTGCAGCTGAAGCTAAATAAAGAAAGAAAGCAAAATGAGTGCTTCAAGGTTCATTAAATGTGTCACAGTTGGTGATGGAGCTGTTGGGAAGACTTGCATGCTCATCTCCTACACCAGCAACACTTTCCCTACTGTAAGTTTAATGTTAAAGTTTTGAGCTTTTCTTTAACTTTCCCCTGTAAGGTTATGTTTGTTCCTCCAGAAATTGTGGGAACTTGTAACTAGATCATTGTGTGATCAATTCTGAGGTTCATATCAGTTGTTGGCTTAGTTGGGTGCTTCTTTTCGGCTTATAGCGTCAAATTGGAGTACAAACTGTGTGGCTTTCCTTTTTCTGTTTGTTTCTTGAGAAAATGTGTGAAACATAAAGGAATGAGCTTGACTGGTTTACATCTACAGTTTCTGTTATATTTGTTCAACTGAGCTTCGCTTTCTGTAATTAAGAGGTCATTCAATGCTTTGGGCGACCTATTAGCTTCGAGAACAAGTAGGTTATGTGTGACAGTGTGAGGACAAGCTTGACTAATTGAAGGGCCAAATTTAGGGATTTGTTTGGATGATTACAAAAGGAGGGAAAGTGTGAGTAACTGGTGGGTTCTTTCCTTGGAGACCATAACCTTATGGGAGTTGGAATATTGGGCGGTGACGCTGTCTCTGATCGTACATATTTTCTTTGATTGAACATTGGATTCTGGGTCCTAATTCTCAGCTATATTGCTGTTTGCTATGAATTGTGTGGCATTTTCTCTCTCTCTCTCTCTCTCTCTCTCTCTCTCTCCCCTCTCCTTTCTCTCTGTCCTTTCCACTTTTGATGTTCACAGAAATTTGGAATCTGAGTGCTGTTTCTGATAGAACTTTGAAGCATCCATACTATTTTTCTGTTGAAGCTAAAGGTCTCCTTGATACAGGATTATGTGCCAACTGTATTTGACAATTTCAGCGCGAATGTGGTTGTTGATGGTAGCACTGTCAATTTAGGACTGTGGGATACTGCCGGTAAGTTTAGAAATTATAGATTTTCCTGGCTAAAGGTTTGCTTAGACTTCATTTTAATGGGCTTCATGTCTTTTTCTTTATGAGACAGGTCAGGAAGATTACAATAGATTAAGACCTTTGAGCTATCGCGGGGCTGATGTTTTTCTGCTTGCATTTTCTCTCATTAGCAAGGCCAGCTATGAAAATGTTGCCAAAAAGGTAAGAGCAACATTACAATAAGAGGCTTCATTTTCTACCTCTGTTTCATCGCGTCTGATTTGTGCTATAGTGATGAAAATGCTTATGTTTTCTGTTTTAATGTTCAGTGGATTCCTGAATTGAGACATTATGCACCTGGCGTTCCAATTATTCTTGTTGGCACAAAGCTTGGTAAGATTCCGGACTAAAAAATACTAAAATATGATATTTGCTTGACAAATTAGAGTTTTGAATTCTGTAGCTTGAATTTCAATCCCTGAAGCGTATCTGCACTATTCGGAACAGTAATATTCTAATTTCCATTTTCCCCTTCACTTCACTTGGAAGTTGAGTCATCACCATATACAGAACAGAGAAGCATTTTTCTCTTTCGTTATTAAGCAAAAGGAAGTCCCATAGGAAGTTTCCTAGTCTTTTTGAAGTGATGCTGCTTATGATTCCTTGCTACTTTCCTTGTTCTTGCTTCTCCCGTTTTGGAGTGTTATGAATATTTTGTTGCTTCCAACTGCTTGTGTCGTCAATTTTGGTGCTTTTCTACTGCTGCATTCCATGTCTATTGATTTCTTGGTGGCCGAAGGTTCGTCCACTAAAATTGGGATCAGAACTCATCAAAATTTGATGCTGTTCTTGACGTGCATATAGTTTAATCTATTTACAGTAAACTTGCTGGTAAGCATCATTGACGTAGCCTTATCTGATGGCGCACTCATGCACCCAAACACGATACATATTTCTTCATAGGCATTAAAGATGTTACATTTAGATATTGAATACTTGTTCGGGGTAATAGAAAATTAGAATGTGCAGATACCCCTGCTAGTTTTCTTTGATATTTGAGATATACAGCCCATCTTCCTTTTGGGCTTGATGAAAAAGGTGCATTGTTCTCAATTAGTTCTTCTGACAAGTCTTGTACTTTACTGGGGTTGTTTTGTTCTGCATGAATTTCAGAATTCTGTATTGGTACTAGAAAGCAACTTTGAATTATTTCCTAAAAGTGGTGTATGACAGTCCATTTACTTAATTGCCAAACCGTAATTCTTGGTTATATGATGGCTCGGTATAGAACATGCACTCTCTCTCTCTCTTCTCAATCCTGTTAATGACAGTAGATATCGGTTTTTCATTATGCTAAATTTTATTCTTGTAGATCTCCGTGATGATAAGCAATTCTTCATTGATCATCCTGGTGCAGTTCCCATTACCACCGCCCAGGTATTACCTCCTGCTTATCAATTGTTGACTTTTTCTTTCCCTGGGTTCCTTTTAATCTTTTCTTATATTTTTGTTTGTCTTTGTGGTTTCACTCTGCCTTTATTATTCTTTTTTCCTTTAAAAAGGGGGAGGAACTGAGAAAGTTGATAGGTGCTCCTGTGTACATTGAATGTAGCTCAAAGACACAGCAGGTAAACTATTTAAATTTCTTTTATCAAATTTTGATGGAGACTTATAGTATCCTCCTTCCTTGCTGACAAGATTTATTTCAACTGTTCTTTTCAAACACAGAATGTCAAAGCCGTCTTTGATGCAGCCATTAAAGTTGTTCTCCAGCCACCAAAGCAGAAGAAGAAAAAGAAGAGAAAGGCACAAAAATCTTGCTCCATATTGTGATGGAACAAAACAAGGGGTGTGGTGGAAAAGATGATTATTAGTGGCGTGCCATATCTTTTTCTCTTCTTAATCACCTTGAGGAAGCAGCAGGACTTGGTCCGTAGTCTCCACTGACAGAACTAGGAAGCACACTATATAAGCTTGA
The DNA here is from genome assembly GCA_028386065.3 of Turnera subulata. NCBI lineage: Eukaryota > Viridiplantae > Streptophyta > Magnoliopsida > Malpighiales > Passifloraceae > Turnera > Turnera subulata. The sequence continues at coordinate 6,158 of JAKUCV010007355.1, forward strand.
AGTTATGTGTTTGTTGCATTCTGGATTGCGCTTTGATTTGTATATGAAAAATATTTACTGTGTTTCTTTAGGTCCATCTCATCTGCGTGTAGACTAGAACGAAGGAAATCGCTTCTTGAAATACCATAATGTTACTTTTGTATCATGATCTGTGTAACCTTATTTTAGTGCTCTTAACGAACAGTACTACAAGAATGCTGCTTGATTTATCGTCTTATTTGTATTCTTTGTGTTGTAATTGGTGATGAACAATACGTGGCGCGATCAGGACGTCAAGTAAGAAAGGCAAGAAAGAATATCGTGGGTCTATAAACAAAGTTGTAGTATGCAAAACATGGTTGCTCAATTTGGTCTTTGAAGGATACTGTGGACTAAATTCTGGATTCGGTTTTGACCCATCAGACCTTTTATAGATTCTTTCTACAATAAAAAATTACTGAATTGGCTGAGGAAGAATCTTTTTCTTTCTGGACGTGGGTTTCTGTGGGCTTGTTGTAATTGCTGGTTTTGAACATCTCTAGAATGTCTACTTCAAAAATCTTTTGCAATGCTTGGAATCATGATTTTGTTATTTAGAATAATTTCTGGCAATGCCATCTATGCTAGGCACTTCTTTTTGTACCATTAAAATTTAAAATAAAATTGGTTGACTGGCAAAGGGGAAATGGAACTGGAATTAGATGATTCTTTCAGTAATCTCATTGACCTTGTGGATGATAAGGAGAAGAAGTACCACCTTCAAGTTAGTGCCACACAGCAGTGATTGGAAGATTATATACTTTCTGGCATAGATAGATTTCTAATCAGATCAACTAAAACAAATCTTACCATAGACCAAAGAGATATATTGATGCCGTACAAAGAATTGCATATATCTTTGAAAAAGTTGTCCTTTTTCATAATTCTATTATTCTTCACTAAGAATTTATACTGTGCCCACCATCTTGAAAAAGAAAAATACAGTGTAAAAAGAATTAGCGGACCTCTACCATTCACACCTCTATTCCCCAATATTGCTAGTCCCTCTATTAAATAGACCACCATCTTCCCTTATGCATGGTATCCAGTAAATTCAATTTTCTTCATTTGCTTCCCTCACTTTTCTTGACCCTGTCTAGTTGTTGTACTTGTACATCAAAATATATCGACCATTTGCCTGTGAATGGCAACAAAGAGAATAATGAAGGAGCTGAAGGACTTGCAGAGGGACCCCCCTACTTCATGCAGTGCAGGTAGAGGAAGCGAAGAACAAGAGCGCTTGAAGAAAATATTATAACATTATGGTTCTTTATCATTTTAAAGAGTCAAGTAATTGGAAGAAAATTGTTGCAACCGTCGTGAACAGAATATTTGCTCTACCACGCGTTTTGAACGCGCCTCACGCGTCACCTTCATCCTGTTTCTCCCCGATCCACGCGCCAACTCAGCTAGTGCGTGCGGTCGTCTTCTTCCGTCTTCCCCGTCCCGGCCTCTATGGCCACCACACCAAGCTCGGGAGATGCAGAGACAGCCGTCGACCGGGCCACCCGCAAGGTCAGGAACCGCGACCCAGCAGGTAGTCCCGTCCAACGAGCTCGCTCCCGCTCACGGGAAAGAGCAGCCGTCGTCCTTCCTTCATTTGGCCGACGCCGATCTTCGTCCCCCCCACCAGCAAGGGACCCGCCGCCCACTGCAGCTCGTTCCCCTGAACCTGCAGCCGGTGGAGGACAACCGGGACAACCCATTCGCCATGACTTGCTGCCTTCACCGCCGGACGTTTCGTCGCCGGCTGCAGTCGGGTCACCTGACCCACCCGGTCTGGCTATGCCCACCATCCAGCACCAGAGCATCTCACACCCTCTGTCTACAGAGCCCTCCATGGAAGATCCTTCGCAGGCAATGGTGTCGGGTACGACCGGGCCGACTTCTGGGCCAACCAGACCGGTCGAACCACACCATCCCACCCCAGAGTCGGTGCCCACTACCGGGTCAGATGAGTCTATGGAGGATGTTCGGCCCAGTTATCGGGACACCCTTTTTTCCGGCGCCAACCCACTGTACCAGTCCGACCCGTGGGAGTTAGAAGGAGAGGTCGAGTACGAAGAAGGAGATTTGACGATGACCCAAATAGATGGGATCGATAATTTGATTTTGTCCGATCCCTTCAAAGCCCGGCTGAACAAACAATGGGAGAATGCGGTGGTGATCAAATTATACGGGCGATACATCGGTTTCAAAGCTTTGCAGGCACAATTACATCGCATTTGGAAGCCAACGGGACCATTCAAGATCATCGATCTTGAAAATAATTTTTACTTGGTGCGATTCTGGGCATCGGAGGACTACGACCATGCATTGACTGACGGACCCTGGAGCATCTATGGCAGTGTCCTTAGTGTGCAACCCTGGTCTCCGAACTTCCGAGCGTCTACTGGGACAATTGACTCCATAGTGGCGTGGGTCCAATTTCCAGACTTCCCAACAAACCGATACCACTCCCGAATTCTGCGTCAACTTGGCAACATGGTGGGAAGAACAGTTAAGCTTGACGGTAATACTTCTAACCCTAGTCGAGCCAAATTTGCTAGAGTTGCAGTATGTCTTGATTTAACAAAACCCCTGAAAGGGGAAGTGTATCTGGATGGCGAACCCCTACGGGTTGGTTATGAGGGCTTGCCCGATATTTGTTTTATCTGTGGGAAACCAGGTCATAGTGTCTTAGCTTGTCCGGAAGCTGCCCATTGCCCACACCCTACCACAGGCACGTCTTCAACAATTCCGATGAATGTTGAGGCTTCGGTCGCCAAGTCACACAATGGGAGGGGCGCCTGGATGAATGTTCCGAAACGTTCTAAGCGCCCACCCCAGCGGCATCCGGACCGCCCAGTAGAGCTTGTGCCACCTTCCACCTCCAGCAGCCTTCAAAATAGGTTCCACATCCTCAGCCAACCTCCGCAGGAGGACCTCAGGCCGACCCGTCGCTCTGTCCCTGTTGCACCTCCTCATCCTACAGCGACGATGCCCGAGGCCCCGCCACTTAACATGGCCACCGCCATCCTACCCTCGCAACCTACACCTATCACTGAGACCCAAGAACCATCTAGTTCAACCCCTGCACTACCCACTCTGCAAGACTTTATTCGGGACGAGCCTATTAGGAAGCAATCTAGCAAACAACCTTCAAGACTCCAAAAGCAATCCATCAAGAAAACCCAGGCTCTCAAAATTCCAAAACTTACAGCTAGAGATAACCCTCGACGACAAACCTTGAAAGATGTGTCTAATGTCCCAACCAATTCCTCTACTTTTGATACCCCAGGTGCCGGCTCTTCTGCTCCCCCTCCCTCTACCAGCTATCCTACCATTTCCACCAACTTTAGCCCCCCTACCCATCCGCGTCCCCATAGATCCCAAAATCACACGGCAGTGGTGCTCTCAGAAGATTGCCATCGAATGATAATCTCACCCAATGCACTCCGGTCTGGGTCGGGAATGGAACGACAAGTTGATACGCCTTCCACTAGTTGATCATCTGTTTTAATTGTTTAGCTTTGTCTTGCTTAGTGTTTGTCGGTTGTTTTTCCTTGCTTGTTAGAGTAGCCAGGTTGCTTAAGCTTGACTCTTTTTGTATGTACGAGCTTTCTTTTTTAAAGATAGTAGTCGGAGTGAGCAACTGACTGCTAATCATGTATCCTGCTCAAGTATATTCGTAATATACATCCCGGTTTAGACCAAAAAAGAGTCAAGTAATTAACCAAGGTGGTCTCTGGCGTTTCAGGTCCTGTTGCAGAAGACATGTTCCATTGGCAAGCCACCATTATTGCCCCCAACGACAGCCCATATGCTGGTGGTGTTTTCCTTGTGACCATACATTTCCCCTCTGATTATCCTTTCAAACCTCCTAAGGTACATATAGATACATGCACCCCTTTCAAATTTTCTTGCTTGGGTATTGTTTGTACATTATTTAGCCGTACCATCTTAGAATTTCCTGATAAGGACCAGTATGTGATGGTTTCCTGTAAAAAAAAAATGATAACAGGTGGCTTTTAGGACCAAGGTATTTCATCCGAACATAAACAGTAATGGGAATATTTGCTTGGACATACTCAAGGAACAATGGAGTCCTGCCCTCACCATTTCTAAGGTGGATTATCTTCTTTTTTTTATATATATTTTTTTTGGGGTCAATGAGGTGGGTTATCTTCAATGACTCTTTCGGTACTGATATAAAAAAGAAAACCAGTTCACTCTACGTAATGATTTTTGTGACATACTACTTTTCTGGGTTTTTTCTTGCAGGTTTTGCTCTCCATTTGCTCTCTGCTTACAGATCCCAATCCTGATGATCCCCTTGTCCCTGAAATTGCTCATATGTGCAAGACTGACAAAGCCAAGTACGAATCTACTGCTCGGAGCTGGACTCAGAAGTATGCCATGGGATAATCCTGAAAATCCAGTTCCTGTGATTTCCATTTTCCCTACATAATTGAATTTTTCCATTACCTTTCCTATTTGCTTGGTCCACAAACATTAAGGTTTCAACTTTTTCCACCCAGTAACTGAGTAACGAGTCTTGTCAAATCTGTTCCCAAAAAAAGAGGGTCTTGCCAAAAATGTTGGAATAAAACAATTAGTTTTTATTTTTTTAAGAAAGGGAGTTTAAGCCCAAATACTACTCAAGATGAAGTAATACGCTGACTAAAACCAGCCTTATCATCCAAGAAAACCTGTAAACAAGCATCAGGAACCTGATTAAAAATATGAAAAGAATAATCAAGGAAAGAGCCATATTGGCCAAGGAATCCGCCAATCGATTGCCTTCCCGACAGGTATGACTGACCACCCCCCTCCCACGACGATTGATGAGATCCCGTATTCGACTAACCAAAGGCTCAAATGAACCGAGCCTTGGAATTTAATCCCAACAGTTATTCGGAATTCTAAAAAGTTCTATATAGCTTATTTAGCCTTGATTTTCAATTCCGGGATTTGGATAGCGCTCATGGAATTAATTAGATTTTCCGAGCCTTAGTTTTTGATACAAAAATTTGTTCGACGTTCCGAAGTATTCTTTAAACAAATCCTCCAATATTTAATTATTGATAATTTGCTTTTGACCAAGATATTTATCTATTTTCAAAGATCTATTAATTATAACCCATCTCTTATTCTTGTTCTATATTTTTAAAAGAAAGCTTTAGTTTTTATGTAATCGACTTGTAAAGAGATATGCTATGTTGTGAAATAAAAATGTTTATAGTTGTATCGGTTGATGTTATTAAGACTAAATATTTTCTTTCATTTTCTTTTCCTTGGTCTTTTCCCCTTCTCCTACCTTTTCTACTTTTTTTTCCTTTCGTCCCCTTCCACCTTCCCCTGCTGTTTCTTCACCGGCCCCTCTCCCCTCAATCATACACCTCTCGTCCCTCTCCCCTCTCCTTCGCCCATCTCTCTTTCCTCTCCCTCTTACTTCTCCTCAACCTCGCCGCCGGTATCGGGGAAGAGAGAGCAAACCACTACCGAGCACAGGAGCCTCGATTTTCTTGCGCCTGGTGTTCGTTGCGTCCGTCGCTGCTAGTCTCCACTCCGGCTGCTTCCCGAGTGCCTCTGCCTTGCCCCTGATCTGTCTCGCACCGCCGCTGCAACAAGGCGACACCGCCACCTCTCTTTTCGCTTGCTTAAACCCGAGGCGAGATGACAAAAGTCCGACATCGTCGGGTAAGCTGTTAGGTGTTTGGGTAAACCAAGAGAAATGAGAAGGGATTAAGAGTGGAATTGTAGAGGAAAGAGGAAGGAAATTGGAAATCAAGGAATCAGATTACATTATTTGCAAAACTAATTCCCTAACCGCCAATCCCAACATTTATTTTCATTCATTATCTCTGTTCTGTTATAATCCAATGATGTGGCATAGCCAATTACCATTTAACATGTTGCCACAGACCCAATTACCTGTAACAAACTATTGTGACTAGACGACTTGTAGTTTACTAATGAATGAAACGTCTTTTAACTAAGTCATAACAACTACTCTCCTCTCTAAATGTTCCTTGTCTTAAGGATCTAACACAAGCACAGAATTAAAATGCCCATATGAGAGAAATAAACCAAAGAACATGAAGAACAAGTGCAGGTTGACAATCATCGTACTTCAAATAGGTAGCATCAAACTCAGGGAATTGGGCACAGATAAATGTGAAATCTTCCCACGTAGCATCTTCTGGAGCCATATTAGACGGCTGCACCAAAACTTGTGTAATCGGTTGATTGTTTCAAGGAATACACCTGCGGTCAAGGATTGCTTCAGGCACCACCAGGACTTGGCCAATACCCCTGAGAATAGGAAGCTTACTGCAGACCAACACACCTTTTTTAGGACTTCTTTTGAGGAAAAAAATATGGAACATATGGCATATTTGAGCATCTGGAGGCAACTCTAATCGATATGCCACTACTCCAATTCGTTCTAGAATTTTGAATGGCCATAACATTTGGAACAGAGCTTCAAACTGCGCCTCACTGCTACTAAGGTCTGCCTATAGGGTTGGAACTTCAGATATACCAAATCATCAACCTAAAACTCCCTCTCACTGTGATGTTTATCAGAGAAGTGCTTCATCCTTACTCGGGCTCATTCTAATTACTCCTTAAGAAGTTATAAAGTCTGAGCCCTAGCATTACTCCAATCAGTTACTGCTGTCACTATGGAATTAAAAGGGTCAACTGAATGATGAGGGGGTGGATAACCATTGAGAGCTTAAAAAGGAGTCATCTCAATGGCTGAGTGGTAACAAGTATTGTACCACCATTCGGCCAAAGGTAGCCAATGACCCAACTGCGTAGGCTTGTGAGAAATAAAACACTTGAGATATGTCTCTAAGCACCTACTCAAATGCTCAGTCTGCCCATCCATTTGTGGATGATAAGTTGAACTTAACATCAACTTCATATGTAACACTTTAAAAATTGTTGCTAAAAGAGACTTTAAATACCTTGTCCCGATCAGTGACAATACTCTTAGACAACCCATGGAGACGACAAACCTCTCGCATAAATGCAACAGCTACATCTTTGGCTGTAAAAAGGTGTGTTAGTGGAATAAAGTGAGCATACTTGCTTAATCTGTCCACCACAACCAAGAATGTATCCTTCCCAACGAATCTAGGCAATCTCTCAATGAAATCCATGCTAATTTCAATCTAAATATTTGATGGAACTGGCAAGGGCTGCAACAATCCTGGATAGGGCAAATTTTCTTATTTATTATGCAAACAAACATCACAATCACCAAGCACCTGTTGCACCAATTTCTTCATTCCTCCAATAGAATAATTGCTTAAGCTTGTGATAAGTAGCCAATATGCCACTGTGATCACCTACAAAAGAGGAATGAATGTTAAGTACCAACTGTTGTTTCAGCTGATCATTAGAGCCCCCGATATATATTTTGTCATTGTATCGGAGAACACCATTTTGGAAGGAAAAGTTTGGAAACTCTCTTTAACAACAAACAAAGTGAAAGCCTCAATCATCTTCTTAGCAACTGCATCATTCTCATAACTCGCCAGCACATCCGCATACCATTCTGGCACTACAACAGATATAGCATTGAAGCACGACTCATTAATATCAATTGGAGAAGGATCAAGCAAGGGATGCCTTAAAAGCATATCAACAACTATATTGTCTCTCCCTTTTCTGTATAAAATTCGATAAGAGAGGCCCATCAACTTAGTCAGCCCTTTCTTCTGAATGGTTATATGAATACGCTGCTCCAGGAGGAATTTCTGACTCTCATGATCTGTTTTGATAAGAAATTCAACATACTCCAAATAATGGTCCCATTGATCAACTGCCTTAAGGATGGCCAGATATTCTTTTTCATAGATTGAAAATCCAACAGCCTTTAGACCTAATGCTTTACTCAAGTAAGCTAATGGGTGTCCTTCCTGCATCAAGACAACTCCAAATCCATATGCACAAGCATTAGTTTCTAAAATAAAAGATTTAAAGAAATCTGCTAATGCCAGAATAAGGGCGGTAGTCATAACAATCTTTAAATCTTCAAATGCTTGTTTTGCTGTAGGAGTTCAGCGAAATGCATCTTTTTTGTCATTTCTGTTAATGGCTTGCTGATCGCCACATAATTGCGCATAAATTTCCTGTAATGAGACCGAGAAAAGATCTCAACTTTTTAAGAGATTTAGGCTTGGGCCACCCATCCCTAGAAATAATGTGGCCTAAATACTCCAAAGTGGGCTGGGCAAAAGAACATTTAGATTATTTGGCATATAATTGGTGGTCTTTGAGTAATTGAAAGACAAGGCATAAATGTTGGATATGTGTTTGGAGGGAAGGACTATATATGAGTATGTCATCAAAGAAGACAAGAACAAATTTACGGAGGTATGGTGAGAAAATATAGTTCATCGAGGCTTGAAAAGTAGTTGGGACATTGGTAAGGCCAAAAGGCATAACCTTGAACTCAAAATGGCCATGGTGGGTGCGAAAAGTAGTTTTGGGAACATCTTGTGGACACGTTCGAATCTGATGATAACCAGATCGAAGGTCTATTATAGAAAAATATTGAGCAGCACTAAGCTCATCCAAGAGATCATCCACCATAGGAATTAGGAACTTATTCTTTATAGTTTTAGCATTCAGCTGTCTATAGTCTATACATATACGCCAACTACCATCTTTCTTTTTTACTAATACAACAGGGGATGCAAAAGGGCTTTGGCTGGGTTGGATGATTGAGGTAGATAATATTTCAGATACTTGTTTTCTATTTCATTTTTCTGCTCATGTGTATGTCTGTAAGGGCGTAAATTGATAGGTTCGGTATTTGGGAGTAGGGGAATGGTATGGTCATGGCTTCTAGGTGGTGGTAAGGATTTGGATTTAGAGACTAGGACACAGAATTCAGATAATAATTGTGTCACACAATTAGGCAAGGGAGTAGAATCAGTATTACCTGATTCAATTGAGCCTAACTCCACTAAAACAAACTCCAAATCACTATCTTTAGCTTTGAAACACTTATGCAGAGCTTCTATTGATAGAAGTTGTAATTCTTTGGTGGAATCCATCTTCCCAATAAGCTCCACTGATTTGCCTTCCCGAGAGAGAGATAGCTTGGAACCCTTCCAATCAAATGATACCGGGCTAAATGGGAGCAACCAATCTACCCCAAGGACCATATAACAACTTGTAAGATCCAACACACACAGATCAGCTTCAAACTGCACACCTTGCATCAGTCAAGAGAATCCTTTACACTCATGATGACTAAACATGCGCTGCCTGTTAGCCACCATCACAAATAATGGTTGAGCTGGTTGTAATTGTAATCCAAGCTCTTTAGCTACAGAGCTACTAATATAGCTCAAGGTGTTGCCACTGTCAGCCATAATGAGCAGCTTACGACTATTAAATTCACCATTAATCTTCAATACCCCTGCACCGTTAGATAAAGTATGCAATAAAGAAGTCCCCTCTTTAATTTCCACCTCAGAATCCACAATTTCAGGCTCCACGAATTTTGGTTCTAGAGCTTCTAGAGGATCAACTTGTTCAATATAATGCAGTAACTTCACTTTGCATTGGTAACCAGGAGAGTACTTATCACCAGAATGAAAACACAAGCTAGCTCTATGCGTTTGCTCTATTAAAGTTTGACGTGATTAGTCGGGAGGGCGAATGACTACTGCTCGACTAGTGCTGGCCATTACAGGACCACCAATTCGAGGACTAGTGACTGTATAAGGCAAGGTCTTAACAGGTAGTGGCTTCACTTCCCATTACATGGTAAGTAAAGCTTGCTCCTGAATTCCTGGCGTGCTTAAAAGAATCAACCAATGTGGAAGGAGCCAAGATTTTCACCTATGGGCGTAAATCATCCTTTAGCCCAGTCAGAAAGAAAGAGAGGTACTCTACTTCAGTAAATGAGGCACCCATATCCAACAACTGAGAATGTAATTCCTCAAACCTCTCCTGATACTCAGGACAGACCCCCTGCTGTCAAAGCAGCTTGAACTCCTCCATAACATCTAAGTAAGCTCGAATACCAAAACACATAGAGAAAGCTTTAGTAAACTCAGTCCAAGAAATAAGTGGTTTCTCTGCTAGGAAACTGTGGAACCACAAATCAGCCTTGCCATCAAGATACATCGAAGCAATCTCCAGCTTCTGATGCTTCGGTATCTTATGTAGATCAAAGTATTTCACACACTTACGCAACTAGCCACGCGGATTCTCACTAGTAAAAGGCATAAGGTGCAATTTAAGAAACTTAGGGTAAAAAGTATCATCGGAACAAACCACAAGCAATTTAACATTAGCCTTCTCCGATTGGAGAGGATCCACCACTGGTTTAGTAACATCAATAGCATCAGACTTTAGAGCATCAGAATTCAGAGAGACAACAACAAGTTTAGCATTACCTGAATTAGAAGCCGATTGCACCGACACCGACGTGGGTAAAATACCAAACCATGCCTGGACGTGTCTTCGCTGGCGGCGGTTCCTTTTGAGCAAAAACCACCAGCAACTCGCGGAGGCCATCCAGTTGTTGCATGAGTGTAGCCTGAGAGTCAACCAACACAACTTGGTTAGCGAGGAGCTGATCATGTCGCTCATCAAGCCCTTGGCGAAGCTCTTGCCGATTCCGATCTGTCGCGGCTTACAGCTCTGATAGAGAGTGTTCAAGAGAGCACACCTTGTAACGCCCCGATTTTCGTTAATTTAATTTTTGTGGAATTTTCGGGATTTTTGAAATTTTATTTCTAATTTTACCCTCGAGACTTTTCCGGGTAATTATGGTCAAGGAAAATATTTTATTTCCTTAGTGATATTATCTTTTATGTGGGAATTAATTTTTATTCAGGATTAATTCGGTAAAATTTCAATGTTATCTATGTTTGTCTTTAAAACACAAGGTTTGGAGTAGTTTTAATCAAAACTACATTGTCTTGAGGAGGTTATAGCATAGAACACAGGACAAGTGGTGTTTTGAGCTTGTTAGGGTTTTGACTTAGCCTAAGACCAAAACTACATCGTTTTGGTCTCGGCTGAACTCAAACCCTAACCCTAGATATAAAAACCATCTCTTTCTCTCCTCCCCTTTCCTTTTTCTTCCTTACCGATCCGGTTTTCTCCTCTCTCCCACTTTCCCGAAACTTTTGCTCACAACGGTTACCACACCCCTAAATGGCTCCTCTTTTTCCTATTCTTTTCTTTCTTCCTCTCCTTCTCTTTTCTTTTTTGTCGTACCCATCTTCTCTCTCGTCTTTCTTTGCAATGCCGCCATCGATTTTCTTCCTTTCTTCTTCAATCTAAGCCGCTTCCACTTGAGGTTCCGTCGCCGCCGCTGGTCAAAGACCCGATTGGAGGTCTGCGAGAGTGGATTGGGCCTCTCGTGTGTTGTGGCTTGTAGGTCATCGACGAGGTAATACTCGCCGCCCCTGTCTTCCCTATTCCTTTTTCCTTTCCATTTTCTTGTCTGGCCGACTTTGATTGGGTTTCTGGGTTGTTCTTCTTGTTGAATTGGTTTGAGGATGGCGGCTACGTGTAGTTGGCTTCGTTCTTGGCGGTCGGTCGTGTTGTTGTGTGTTTAGCCAGCGATGGTGCATTGTCTTGATAGTGGTCAGGGTTGTGCTATCTGTTCCGGCAGTGGTGTGTGAGGCTCGGCTTGGACGCGACAAGGAGCTCTACCGTTGCCGCCTTGCACGACGCTGTTTGGTGGTAAGCGCTGCGTAACCTTCCTATCCTGTTCTTCTTCTGTTCTTTGTTGCTGATTTGCTATTTATCGAGTTGTTACTGGATTGCCAGGTTGATGGTGGTTGCTCGGGTTTGTTCAGAATAGTGGGTGTGGGGTTCGGGTCTGGTGTTGTAGGTGCACGGATCTGATTTGGTCGTCGGTGGTAGTTGTGGATTCGGTTTCAATACCGATGGGGCAGATTCGTTTTGTTTCTTTTCCGGTAAGGACCCGACACCCTTAATTTGTTCTTTGATCCATTTACATGATCTGTCGGTGTAGTGTTGTTGATTTGGACTTGTTTTGGTGCTCGACCATGTTGTTACAAGGTTCTGGAATTTTTGGTGGGTTTTTCCGGTGACTCTGGTGAATTTTCGGCGAAGTTGACCGGAATCCGGCGGCTCGGAATTTTCCGGCGAGGCTCCGGTGCTGTTCCGGTAGGACAGAATTTCTTTGCCGGCATTACATGGTAATTCTCGGTGTTGGCCGTTATTTGATTTTGTACATGACATGTAGTGTAATTGCATTTAATCAGTGTATTGGAATGGGAAGGATATAGTGGAAACCGAGTTTGGAGAGTTGAGTGGCGTGGCCGGAATATGTCCGACGCACATGGTATCTTTAGGCCAGGAAAAGCTTAGGCTCGGGAATGACCTTAGAGTCGGAATTAGGAAATCGGGCCCAGGCCCATTTAAAATACAATATAGCCTTGTATGTCTAATATGGATTTAATAAGTAATGGGTTTTAAGCCCAAAGGAAAACATAAAGAGATTTAATAGTGGTTTTGGTTGATATGGGCTGTAGGCCTACTAAAGAGTAATTAATTTAAGATGAGCTTTAGGCCCAATGGCTTTTGTTGATATGGGCTTTAGGCCAATGTGATTTTGGAGATTAAAGATAACGCACTCTAGGCCTAATTACTGGATTTAAGTTACATACGAGATTCTGGAATTAGAGGAATTGTTTGGGCTTAGACCCTGATCTTTTTGTAACGGGCTTAGAGATGTGGGTTAAACTCGGTATTATATCATTAGCATGCATTTTATTTGTTTTTTATGAAAAAACATCTTATATGATGTGTATATTCTTAGGATGTTATAAACATAGGAATGTTGAGGCGGAACGAGGCTTCGGCTTTCGAGACAATTTATATGGCCCAGGTGAGGACATATAAACCTTTGTATGCTTTACTACCTACAACACTTGAAAATAATAATGATGATGACTGATGTGGAATCCTTGTTTGGTGCTGAATGTTGTATGCATGTATGCCTGTTGTGCTATTGTTTGTTTGCACTGTGTAACACAATTAAGAATTGGTTGTGATTGCAATAGTGTGCCTGTTTGCTCTCACATGTCTAAATTTCAGATAAAGAAATTGTTATGGTATTATAACATGTTATTATGTTTTGGGATAGTGTGAGGTTATGGGCCGAAGGCCTGGATATGAGAATAATACACAAAGTTCACACATCCCTGGATAAACATAATGTATGGCACACAAAACTGTATAAGAATAACTGAGAATAAAACATATAAATTCTACTGTGAAAGTGACTGGTAGCCCGAGGGGAGGGTCGGGTACCTCTCGGTCACTTTGTGCAGTTTTGCATGGTTACCCAGGGGAAGGTAAGTGCACCCCTGGAAGACTTGCACCAGTTAGGTGTGTCTGAGCGCACCATCAGGGAGCTAGCGGCCACTTGAGGTTTTTCAGTGATTTTTATGCCTCAGAACCTACCCCTTATGAGGTTCGACATTTGGGTTTTCACACCCGGGATCTGGCCAGGTACGCTACCGAGGCTTGACTCACAGCAGAGGGCCCTGAATAGTAAAATACTCAAACCATGATAAGATATTTAATGATAATAAACAATCATCTCTGATAATCCAATTAAGCATAATAACTATAGATAAATCTGTGTTGTGCACGGCGGCTGTTTTGTGCACTATGGCAGTGATTGCCAGGTTTTGATGTGGTTGTAGTTTACTTGTAAATGTACACTTTGGTTTATTTGTTTGTGGTCAGACAGTGGTTGGTCTCACCCCCTCACAGACTTTTGCAGGTTAACTGTTCGTTGAGCAGTGGTGCATATCAGCAGGTGGTGATGCTTTCCTTCTCAGGTCGGATCCATAGGGTTCAATTTATACATGTCATTTTATGTTATTTTTGTCTTTCGCTGCATACTCGCTTTCTTGTATAATTTATTATATAATTGTATATTTATTATGTTGTTTGTATCGTATCCCGGGTAGAAAGGGCAATTTGGTTTTTTTCAATGTTTTAATCAATTAAATTGGACAATTTGGGATACGGGCGTTTCACTCCTGCTCCTTCACTGTGCTAAGACGATTATTAGCCACCATGATCGGTGCTCCGCTACAAGATGTTAGGTGTTTGGGTAAATAAAAAAAATAAGAAGGGACTGAGAGTAGAATTGTAGAGGAAAGATGAAGGAAATTGGGAATCAAGGAATCAAATTACAGTATTTGCAAAACTGATTCTCCAACCGCCAACCCCAACATTTATTTTCATTATCTCTAATCTGTTACAATCCAATAGCCAATTACCACTTCACATGTGGCCATAGACTCAATTACTTGTAATAGACTATTGTGACTAGACGACTTGTAGTTTACTGATGAATGAAACGTCTTTCAACTAAGTCATAACATAAGCACTGACACCGAACGGCTCCTCCTTCCCTTTAATTGTTCTCCTCTGCCTTTATTGATGGTCTCTATCTAATTTGGTTTCGGTAATTGCTGTGGTTTTGTGGTGTTGATTGTGGTGGTGACTGTGGTTGTTGGATGGCGTTGGTGGCACTGTTGTGGACGTGGCTGGTGATGTTGGGTTTCGTGGATGCTGCCGTGTGGTGGAACACCGGTCACCGGTGGGTGGCCGTGGTATGGTGATGGTGTTCGTGATTGGTTCGATGGTGGTTCTATGTGGTGATTTGGATGTTTTGATGGGCGATGAACAGTAACAGAGGACGTTGAGTGTGTTGTGGACTGCTGTGAACAATGTCCGCCAGAATCCGGCGAGCCTCCGGAATCTCGGGTATTTTTTATTCTACCAATGTTCTTAATGTGTTTTAAGAATTGGAAAAATGGCAAATGAGGAAGCATGATTATAAAGATTTAGGTCTAAAACAGAATTTTGTAACTTTTAAGATTGTAGAGTAAATTCATAAAAAAAAAATAAAGATTGTAGAGTAAATTTGAACCTATAGGGAAAAAAAATGAGATGTTGAGAATTTTAGATCAATTTTTGAAAATAAAGATATTGATCAAAATATGATCGTCCATATATTAAATTTTATATGAGATTGTTAATTTTTTTCCAAATTTTTTATTTTGCGAAAGATAAGATATATGGATGGATATAGATGTCGGAGAAAAAAGATACATATATGAATAAAGTGATATTTTGATTTTCCACCTTTTTACAATGCACTTCGTTTGCTTTGACTGATGATATTGACACCCATTGCTTCCCTTTATTTATATACTGAACAATGAGCAAGCCAACAAAGCTAAATCCCTAATTTCCTGATTTGTTTCTTCTTCGCTGAGGCTCCAAATCGGCAATATCCACGCTCCCATCAACTGACCCGGCCTTTTTGTGACATTGGTGAGGTTTTTCAATCATCTGTTGCATTTGTGACACTTTCGTTTTGGAATATACACTTAATACTGTGATTCTTTATTTTGATTCATTCAAATGATGATTACTCTTTATTTTTGTTTTACGATTGATTGGTTTAGAATCTTTAGGTTTTGTGTGGGTGTGCTTGCTTGCTTCTGCATTTTCATTGTTATGTTCTATCTAGTTACTCACAAAACTTCAAGGAGGAATATTAATAATATTATAGGCAGAAACAAAGGCTATGAGAAGAGACGCTGCAAAAAAAAGCTACTACAGGTTAGGTTGCAGTGAGTGCGTTGTTCTCCCACATCACTACCATAATCTCTCTCTTTTCTTATGATAATGACATGTGTTCTGTTTCTTGTTCAAGGCAAAATAAATCGCCCAAACAAACATATACTTACTACTGCAGTATCCAATCCTGCACACACACACACACACACACCAGTTGGAATTGTCTAATCTGTGATGCTCATTCTCACATCCATGGATACCCAAAAATCCAAGTAGAATCCGTCCCAAAAATATGGCTTCTGAGAATTTAGAATTGAGTGGATATTTCCGTAAGATGGCTTCCGAAATAGTTGGAGCTAACCCCCTTCATCGTTCCGTTCCTTTTTCTTAAAACTTTTGTTTTCCCTTGGTTTTCAGTTTACAGGGACAGAGAGCAAAGAGACCCTCCTCATTTCACTGGTTTGTTAAGGTTTGAACTAACCCTTTGGTTCTTTCTAGTTTTTGGTTTCTTTTAATGTTTTACTGGGTTCCTTGTTTTAGGGGAGGGAACAATTGTTCACTTTTGCTCATGTTTCCTTTTTTTTTTTTTTTTAATCAAAGATGGCAACCATTAGAAACCTGAAGATCAAGACCAGTGCTTGCAAGCGCATAGTCAAGGAGCTTAATTCTTACAAGAAAGAGGTGGAGAGAGAAGCTGCTAAGACGGCTGACATGAAGGAGAAAGGAGCCGATCCTTATGACCTTAAGCAGCAGGTTTGCCCCTCATTATACTTACGTCGATCCCTTCCCCTTGTTTTGATTTGTTGATGGGTTTGTGGAGTCATTTTGAAGAAGAAAGATGCCTCCACAGTCCCCAATGTCAAGGGAAGGGATAGTTGGTGATAAGGGTGTGGGTGCTGATTTTCTTCACTAATTTACTTGTTAACTGTAATGTTGTGGTGATGTTAATGGGCATGTGGCTTTGTTGTTATTGTTCAGAACCCATAGATCTTAGGCCAGGGTTTAAGAGGACCGAATGTCATACAGTTCAAAATTTGCTTAATATGGTAGTTTATGTTCTGGGGTCATTCTATAAAAGCCCAACCTGTGAACCATTCTTTTCCTTGAAATAATTGTCTTACATTATCCATGTAATGTACTGATGGGAGTGCCGGTGAATGATTGATTGGTGTGGTTTGTATTTTTAGGTTCCTCCAGTAATATTGTTTCGGTTCTTCCTTGTTCTTTTAATGTCAGTACATCCTTTTCTGGTTGTGCTTGGACAGGAAAATGTGCTAGCTGAGTCAAGGATGATGATTCCAGACTGTCGCAAACGACTTGAAGCTGCACTAGCTGATTTAAAAGCAACTTTGGTATGATAATTTCTAACAATTGCCAACTTTTTGGGTTAAGCACCTTTTTGGGTCCTCGGGTTTCGCGTTTGTCCTATTCCTATGCCCGCGAGTTTTGCTGTCCCTTTTGGGTACCCCGGGTTTCAGTTTTTGGCTCTTTTCTATACCTCGGGCAGCCCGGCCGATGACGTGGCCAGTTGCCCGGGCAGACCCGACACGTGTCACACTCCTATTGGTCCACGTCGGAAAAAGTGGGGCCCACCTTGTCTCTCAGATTTTTTTTTCCCCAAAAATTCGAAAATTCTTTTTCTTAATTTTTAAAGTCCTTACCGGCTGGTTGACCCGATTTAATTCTCGGTTCGCCCAAAAAAACTCAACATCAAAACAACTGCTTCTTTCCAATCTAAATTTTCCAATCTTCTTCATCATCGTCCGGCAAATCGAGCAACCAACCAAATCAAATCAACACTGATCCTAATCAAAAAGGGAGCAAGAAAATTGATACAAGGGCTGCGCTCCACGTCGTAGACGAGGAGGAGGGAGGATTGGGAATCGAGGGCGAAAGGGAGCAAAGGAAGGCAAGGGTGGGGTTGGAGCTGGGAGGAGATGGGGGAGACGAGGAGGCAGGGGCAGCGGACGATGGAGGGGGAGATGTGCGGGAAGGGGAGGGGGACCTCATCGAGGAAGAAGTCGAGGACTGAGTAGAGGTGGAGGTCGGGGTGGGCGGTGAGGAGGGAAGGGTGCATGTCGGCCGATGGAGCGACGAGGGAGGCCCACGGAGAGGAGGCATTTTTGGACGGAAAGGAGGGTGGAGAGAGGGGCGGAGCAGATGGTTTCTTCCTCGATTTTGTGTGTTTTGTTTTGGGTATTAATGATTTTTGCCTTTGGGAAGAAGAAGACCAGAAAGATTTTGTCAATTTGTTATTGAATGTGTTTCTTCTTCCTTTTCATTTGTAAGATGAGTTATAATTCTTTTATTTTCTTTTCTTAATGAAGATGGAAAATACAATAAATTCTATAACAGTAGTTGAATTGTAGAAACGGTTCATTCTTTATCATCTTTTTTTTGGGCGAACCGGTAATTAAATCGGGCCAACCAGCCGGTAAGGACTTTAAAAATTAAGAAAAAATTTTTTTGAATTTTCGGGGAAAAAAAATTCTGAGGGATAAGGTGGGCCCCACTTTTTCCGACGTGGACCAATGGGAGAGTGACACGTGTCGGGTCTGCCCGGGCAACTGGCCACGTCATCGGCCGGGCTGCCCGAGGTATAGAAAAGAGCTAAAAACTGAAACCCGGGGTACCCAAAAGGGACAGCAAAACTCGCGGGTATATGAATAGGACAAACGCGAAACCCGAGGACCCAAAAAGGTGCTTAACCCCCAACTTTTTCATTGCCACTGCTTTTGAGCTGCCGTCCCTGGTGATATAAATTTGTTGGATCTCATGCTTGGGTTTTTAATCTTGTCTTGCATAATAAGATGAACTGCAAGCATTGCTCATTGTAGCTTTAGGGATTGTGTGAGAAAAATTGAGATTCTGAAGAAATTTCTGATTCGGATTCTATCATCGGTGGGGATCAAATGGTGCCTGACGGTTCGGGTGAAGGATAGGGAGTATTCTGGTGCTTTTTTATGATTTTATTTTTCCCAGTGACCAAATTAAAGATCAGAAAGAAAGTTCCTTTCATATGAGATATAATTTTTGGCCAGCTACCACAATCATGCATTTCTTCTTTTTTGTACAACTAAATAAGATTTTGACAAAAAATCAACAATAGATCCCACTAACAAATATTAGGAATCAAACAAGATTAGCATGCTAAATTTTTTGCAAGTTGTAGATAATAATCATGCAATGAAGTCTACCCAAATTGCCACTATAAACAATACTGGGTCTATTTTCTGCTATAAAACTATTTGCTACCTGTAGCATAATCATATGCATCATCAAGGAAATAATTTCTTGGCTTACTGCAATTAAACTTACCAAAGGTGGCAGGTGACAGTGATAAACAGAAGTCTCGCCTAATTAGGTATATATTAGAACTGTTCAATCATGAAGACTTCCTATCCTTCGTACAGGGGACCTTATATTTGATTCCTGGAATAACTGTTGAAGACAATCTGTTTGTGCAGCTTTCTTAGTCTCATACAGTTTCTTGTCATATAAATGAGTTCTGTATATGGATGCTCTAATACAGAGTTTCTTCTTTCAGGATGAATTGCTGGAATCGGATCAGAAGGAAGGCCCAGAAATTGAGGATGCTCAAAATACTATTGCAGAGGTTGAACAACTATTTCAATCAACGGAACCATAGTGCCTATTGAAATTTAAATGTAAGAATGTAACTGATGCTAAAACTGCGCATAGTTGTTGCTATGACATGTTTTGGAACTTTGTTTTCTACTAACTTCGTCTCCTGAATTATGAAATTGATGAATCCTAACGGTACCATGTTTAAGCTCTTTACGAACTGTGGTTTTGTTCTATCCAGGCTCCAGCTGAGTACCATACCTATTTAGTGTATTAGCATCTCTCACATTGCATGGTCGATGGGATGTTGTTTTCCAAAAAAAAAAAAACAGAGATTTGTGGATCTTGAAATTATTTCATTTTGGGTTATGGTGGTTAGCCAAAATTAATAACATGACTTGCATTTTCCCGGTGAACTTGAGTGCAAGATGGGGGGATTTGCCAAGGGTATGTTTTTGTTAATTTTCAATAATAAAAAGTTGCCTCAAGGAAAGAGCCGATATTGGCCAAGGAATCCACCAATCGATTGCTTTCCCGAAAGGTATGAGTGACCACCACCTCCCACGATTGATGAGATCCCCGTATTCGACTAACCAAAGGCTCAAATAATGCGTGGAATACCACCAGACTAGGCATGAGAAAGGCCCAGGTATACTGCCCACAACTCCCTTGAAAGAAGAACAGATCCCAATTTTCAAAGTAAAGCCAAACTGCCAACCCCCCACATGAGACCCACAAATACCTCTACAAGACTCATCTGTAATATGTTTAAACCACCCTGCTTGATGGGGGGTACCAATGAATAAGCCACAGCCACTTGGTTGGCGTGAACATGAGACCCCGCACCTTGGGCATCCGCTGTCTTCCAAATATGCTGAACAAATAATATAATTTCCAGAACAGAGAAATAGCCAATACTCAGTCTGTTAAAAATCCATGGGGTTAAGCACCTTTTTGGGTCCTCGGGTTTCGCATTTGTTCTAGTCCTATGCCCTCGAGTTTTGTTGTCCCTTTTGGGTACCTCGGGTTTCAGTTTTTGGCTCTTTTCTATACCTCGGACAGCCTGGCCGATGACGTGGCCAGTTGCCCGGGCAGACCCGACACGTGCCACTCTCCCATTGGTCCACGTCGGAAAAGTGGGGCCCACCTTATTTACCGTACACAGTAAACACGTGCCGGAACTGTGACAACCCAACCAAAATCAAGCCCAGCATACAGTGTATACAATAGATATCCAAACCTATACAACAAAACAGTATATACACATAAATGCACATAATCGGTATGCTATGATGTCAATACTACGAAATATACCCATCCCGGTTCATATCTCTTTTATTTATTTCCCTTTACCGAAAATATTTACCGTACGTATATTCGAATATAATTTCGGTACCATGCTTTAATTAAAACTCTTTTAAAAATATTTTCATAAATTAATTATAATTTTCCAAAATTATAATCTCCATAATATTTCCAGAAAAATAATAACCTATTTATAATTTTTAGAAAATATTTATATAGTATTTATCTTTTTCTCAATATATAATAATATTTTCCAACACAAAATATAATTACCTTTAATTTTCAAGGTACATATATATATATATATATATTAAGGTAAGCATATACTAGATGTATTCTTTTTCCAGAAATTATAACCATATAAGCATATTTCTGAAAATAAATATAGGTATGCATATTTATTCTATAATACATCCCCAAACAGTTTTATTATCAATATAATAATCTACTTCCAGGAATATTACTTAGGTATACCATATATATTTTTTTTCTAGAAAAATATATACTACAGATATATAGGTATTTCATTTATTTTCTTTTTTTTATTAAATAACGGACTGGGCCAAATAGTACCAGCCCAGATCCATCACTTAGACCCAGCCTAGGCCCTAAATAGGAACCCAGGCATAAGCCCATGCGACAAGCCCAGGTGAGCCAGCCCATCCGATTTCATGGCCGCCAGCCCAACAAGTCCAAAAACCCAACACAATACCGGGTCGAGTCCAAAGCTACCGGGTCGACCCGCCCCTTACACGGGTCTTCTTCAACCCGTGGTGGCTCACCTCGGGTCCTTGCAGGCGGCGACGATCGGCGGCGTCGGCAGGAGCGCGAGGCGAAGGTGACGACAATGATGCAAGGACGAACGGCTTTGGTTGGAACGTGCAGGCATGGGGGGGCGGCGGTGAGAGAGGTGGTGACGGTCGGTGTGGGCGAGGTGATGGCGTGACCCGTCTGGTTGTGGCTCACTCCACCAGCACGCCTTAGCTGGACGGCGCTGTAGCAGCGGTTGCAGGTGGAAGACAACGCGAGGACGGCGGCAGAGCGAGCTGGAGGAGGCGGCGAGGGGTTGCGGTGGCGGCTGATGCTCCTCCTCCTCCTCCTTTTCTTTTTTTTTCTTCTTTGTTTCCGATTTCTATTTCCCCTTTTTCCTCTTTTTTCTTTTTTTCCTCTCTTCTTTTTTTTTTCTTTCTTCTTCTTTCTTTTCTCTCTTTTTTTTTTTCCTCTCTTTTTTTTCTTTTTCTTCTCCTCTTCTTTCCCTTCCTGCTTCCTTCTCCTGCTTCCATTTAATAACGGTGAATTTACTATGCATCATGTGATTCCTTAATAATGCAGTTTGTCTGCATTATTAAGCGAGTCCGGTCCGGACCAGAAAATAACTGATACCCCCTTAGTTATTTTCCGGTGTGATTTTTCCGAGAATTCCGAAACCCGAAAAATACCAACTTAGGCTCGAAAAATCCATGGAAAAATCACGAGCGCGGGAAAACTCTCGGTTTTGAAAAGCGACGCTCGATTTACCTTGAATTAATTACCCAAGATTAATTCAACAGTAAATCACTGTAAAAAACTTTCACAGTCTCGGTAAAAATCCAAAAATTTTACCCGGGCTGTTACAATATCAATTAAAAAATCATAGCTAACAATTAATGATTAACCTTTGCAACTATGATTTAGAATATAATTTTTTAATCTTAATTCTTTCATTTTATATCTTAATTTTTTTATTTAATTAAATTCTAAAATTATGTTTTATTATATTTTAAAAAATTTATAATATATATTTTTATATATACACTCGATTAGTATCCGAAAAAAAATGTATATAAACTTAGCCCCCCTACTCGTAAATCCTGGATCCGCCCCTGCTGATAAGATGAAGTGCATTCTCTGTCATGCCTGTGCAAGCTGCTTGATAAGGCGAGCCCGTCAACCGTCTCCTACATGCAAGATACCATGAGCTCGCTGCGGACCGGGCCAATGCCAAAGAAAAAATAAAAAGAGTCACTAAAATGAGCTTGCCAAAAGAAAGTCATTAAAGTGAGAATGTTTTTCACTATAATTTAACTCAGATTTCTAACACTATGTAATATGTAATGATAGAAGAGGAAACAAGAGCCAAGCCAAAGAGATTTTAATCATTGAGAGAAATAAGATATTACTGTTGATGTTTGGTCTAATAAGGACTAATGATTTTTTATGTGTCTAGCATATTTCAGGCCTGATTAAATGATATAGGTTTGTTCTAAAGAAGTTCGGTTGGGCTTTATATTTACATTTAAGGCCCAGGTTGTTTGTTTTCTCTTAAGCCCACAAATAATTAACATATGAGTAAATGACATATATGGGCCCGTACTATTTGGAAAATACTCTTTGGGGGTCTGTACAATTATGTGTCCCTTTTACGGGTCCATACAACTATTTGGTGTCCCGATCAGGGGTCCGGGGCAGGCCACTTGCTGACGTGGACTGCCCGGCAGGAGCGTGTATCGTACGCTCCCCGTTTTCCCGCCTTTTCTGACGAGTTGCGAGCGTGTGTCGCACGCAGTGTCCACAGTGGCAAGGGGGGCCCACACACAGGTTTTTCTCAGAATTATTTATAGTTTAATTTAAATTGCTTGATTTGTTAAAAAAGAAAGAAAAAGAAAAATTGAAAACCTAACCCCATTAAAATGCTGAAGTAAAAAAACAAAAACAAAATGACCAACTGAAGCGAAAAATTAAAAACCTATCTCCAATTAATCAAAGTGACCAGTACCCTCGCTAATTCCAGAGACGATGAACCCTAACCCCTTTGCTCAAAAAAAAAATTTCCAATTCTCATTCTCTCCGTCTCTCTCTCTCTTTGAGTCAATTTCCTCTCTCAATCACACTTTCCACTTTCCTAAAAAAACATTCACTCAGCCATCTCTTCCTCTTGTTGTCTCCTATTGCATACCTAGCACACCAGCAAACTCAGCCCTCCACAAGCCTCGCAGGAGGCGGCGGCGCCGAAGTAGTTCCCCCCCACGAAGACCAGGGGAGAGTTACCTTCTTCGAGTTGATGATCCCCTGGAGTTCGTCGAGGTAGTCGACGTCTATGGAGAGGTCGCGCTCATCGACGGGGATGTAAAGGCCATGGAGGATCGATCTGACGGTCCGGCAGTCCTTGTAGATGCGGGAGACGATGCAGAGGGTGGTGAAGTAGTTTCCCAATTTTTTTTGTTCCTTCTCCAATGTCTGCCTCTCCCCTTTATCTTCTCCTTCCCCTCTCATTGGTTCCTCACACCTCTCGTCTTCTTCTCCCTCTCTCCTTCCTCTTTCTTCCTCCTCCTCTGCCACTGCCGCAGCCTGCCATGACACCTGTTACCAAGTCAACGTCGTGCTGCCCCTCTCTGCAATCCACCCCCACTGCCCTTGTTGCCAACCTTTCGCCTCTGCCACCACCAGCAACCGTCACCCATGGATCATGCCTTTGTGTAAACAACGCCGCCTCTACCGTCGTTGTCTAACTCGCACCCTTGTTGCAATCGCCTCTGTTCGTCACTGCATCTCTCTTGTTGTGTGAGTGAGTATCGCCGCCTTCTCCTCCTCCTCCTCCTCCTTCTTTCCTATTCAATCTCCTTTCCTTATTTGCTTTGCGATTTAATTAATTTGAGTTAATGTGTGTAGGTTGTGATGAATCGTCGATTTGGATTTGTTTGTTGATGAACACGAGTTTAGTTGTTGGGTTCAATTGGGGTGTTGTTAATGGGAGGAGTTGTTGTTTTGATGGCGAAAACCAATTGCAGTTGTGTTCTTGTGGCTGTATCCGATGATAATAGGTTGCAGAACTTGCTGCAGCTTTGTTGGACTTGGTGTCGGGTGATTCGACGCAGTGGTTCATCGTAGTCGACTCCTACCGGAGCGGGCTGCACGGTCCAGCGTGGCATGGTCGACTGCGAGGTGGTGTCGACATTGGCGACGATTGGCAAATTAGCAGCGCTCGGTTTGCTGTTTTTGGGATGATATTGGACACAACACCATTTTGGTGTTGTTTCCATGGATTTTTTATTCTTGTTCTTTTGTAAGAAAAATTTGTGGAATGAAAAAGAAAAAATTTGGGAGAAGTGAAATCCTAGCGCGCGATCAGCTGGGAATTTTAAATTTTTTTTCTTATTTTCTATTTATGTTAAACAATTTATAAAATAAAATTTCCAATTAAAAAATAAAAATTACTTTTTAAATAATGCAAAATCGTGAAGTGGGACCCACATGCCACGGTGGACAGCACGTGCAGAACACGCGCCTCACGCGCTGCCACGTGTCAAAAGAGTAAGCGCGTATACTCCACCGCTCGGCCGGGCAGTCCACGTCATCCGGAGGGCTGCCCGAGACCCCTAAAAGGGACAAAAAATATGAGTGCAGACCCATAAAAAGGACAAAATGTAACAGCCCGGGTAAAAATTTGGTATTTTTACCGAACTGTAAAAGTCGTTATACAGTGATTTACCGAATGAATTAATCTTGGGTAATTAATTCAAGGTAAATCGGGCATCGTTTTCCGAAACCGAGTCTTTTCCCGCGCTTGAGATTTTTCCGTGGATTTTACAGACCAAAGTTGGTATTTTTCGGGTCCCGTAATCCTCAGAAAAATCACACCGGAAAATAACTAAGGGGGTATGCAGTTATTTTCTGGTCCGGTCTCGACTCGCCCCATATGCAGCCAAACCTGCATAATTGAGGCAACTATGCAGGCGGCTGATACATGGCTATAAAGGAAGTAGAGGAGAAGAAGAAAAGAGAGAAAAGAAGAGAGGAAAAAAAAAGAGAGAGAGAAAAAGGAAAGGGAAAAAAAAGAGAAGAAAAGAAAGAAATAGAAAAAAAAGAAAAAAAGGGGAAAAAAACCGAGAGAGGAGAAGAAAAATAAGAGAGAAAAATAAAGAAATCAGAAAACAGAAAAAGAAAATAAGGAAAAAAGAAGAAAAATGAAAAAAAAGAAAAATACAGAAAAAGAAGGAAAAAAAAAGAGGAGCAATGTATCACCTTCCCCTCTACCGGTCACTGTTCACGGGAAGACGACCGGCGCCGCAGCTCGACTCACCACCGCCACCATCAGGTTCGCCGTGCCGTCGCCGACCCATCGCCGCCTCCCCCGCTTGTTTCCGCCGCCTGGCGCGCCGCCAGGAGGCGTTGACCCGTCGGCCGACCTGCGGATCCGTCTTCCTCCGCGCCTGCATCTGCTCCAGCGCCATCGCGCCTAGCTTTCTGCCGCCCTCGCATCGCTCTTCGTCCGCGGTTGCCTTGCCTCGCCTCGCCTTCCTCCTGCCTCGATCCGTGCCGCCGCCGTTGAGCTCATCCAAGGTGAGCAGACCCGCGACCTGCGTTCGACCCGGACGCTTGTGGTTGGGACGCGTCTACCTGGGTTGGGCTGTGGCTGGTGTCGGGCCAGGCCTAGGCGTGGGCCTGTGTTTCGGGCCTGCTGCCTTGGTCTGGGCCGGCGCTATTCATGGCCCTGTCCGGTTTTATATATATATATATATATATTTACTTATTTGCTGGTATTTAATTCTGGAAAAAAATATATTCACTCTGAGAAAATTATGGTCAGTTTAATTCTGGTATTTTGAGAAAAATATAAATATATATACTTTGATAAATAATTAAGTTATGTTTTGGAAAAACTATTATTACTTGGAAAAAAAATATATATACCATGAAAATAATTTCTGAAAATTTTATACATATGTTATTTTCCCTGAAAAATTATGGTAACTGATTACTTTTTGGAAATATGTATTTATGGTATACAAAAGTAATAGTTTTGAAAATATATAATTACTTTGATATATAATTGTTTGGAAAAGTATTTTGCCTTTGGAAAATACATATAGGTATATTTATTAATTGTATTTATTTTCAGAAAATAATTTTGTATGATTAATTTTTCTGGAAATATGGTTTCCTAAAGATAATAATATTTTGTAATTATATTTTGGCAAGTAATATATTTTATAGAAATAATTTTGGGAAAAATACATATATATGATATAATTTCCAGAAAAAATTATGTTGTTTATTATTTTGGAAAAAGTATATTATCTTATGAAATATTATGATTTAATAGCTTTGGAAATATATTTTTGTAACCCTATATACATACAAAATATTTTCGGAAAAGGTTTAATTATGATAAAAGGATAATTTCATGATACTATATATAAAATCGAGATGTTTTACCGATGAGTTTAATTTACAATTTATGGCATCATAGCATACCAATTATGTGCATTTATGTGAGCATGTTGTTTTGTTGCATAGGTTTTGATACCGGGCAATTTCCCGAGGAGCCGGCTTTGGACCGGTTATTGTCTTCAGAGTTGAGTAATCGGCTAAGGTGATGACGGATTTCCTTTGATATGTGCCTATATTACTCGGTTGTTGTGTTTTATGATTGTTGCATTGTTGAGTGATGCATTTGTTTGTGGTTTGATTCGGGATGTTTATTCCCATGATTGATTTTGGAATGTTTATCCCCATGATTTGATTTTGGGATGTTTATCCCCGTGCATTGAGTTTTGGGATGTTTTTCCCTGTGTCTTTTTGGTATAAAGAATAATGGATTAAATAATAAAATGTGATAAGGATGTCGATCCTTGGTTTTGGATTGGGATGTCTATCCCGGTGTTTGGGTTAGGGATGTTGATCCCTGAGGTTTGGTTTTTGGATGGTGATGATATAATTGTCACGTGGTAAGTAGGGGTACGACCGGATGGTTAGAGACTGTTTCGTGGTGGCCATGATCTGGGTTACTTGTGATGGGCATGTTGATGCCGGTTTGATTGGGATGTTGACCCCTGAGTTTGATATTGGGATGTTGATCCCGGTTCTTTTTGATCTGGCACCAGGAACAAGTTGATAACCTGGTACGACCTTAGCTTATCCGTGACGGGGCCCAGAAAGATAAAATTGGAAATTGAATTTTTGTTTAAGTCTTTGGTCTTGGACCAGTTTTGAGTCGAGTCTTTTGGTGTGGTATATTTTGGTTATTATGCCTGTTTTCGACCTTGAGTATTTTATAGTGTTGCATATTGATTGTCTATCCATGGTTGATGGGCACTTCGGACTCACCCCATACCTGCGGGCTTTCATCCCGTAGGTTGAGTTATTTGTGGTTCAGGTATGTTGCATTCCAGACAGGCTGCGATGTTGTCCCTTGGACAGGACTCGGATCCATTAGTTTGCATCAGGTTTTGCATATGATGATATTGTGTTTAAATGCTTCCGCTGTGCTATATTTTGGGTCCCCGGGTTTGGGTGACATGTTTTTATGTTGGGCCGATGGGCCAGATTTTGATGTTTATGACGTGACATTGGGCCATTGGACCAGTTTCTTTGATACATTCATTGATTTTAGCTTTGGGCCGTTGGGCTGTGTTACGTGTTATATTTACTGTGGTATAGTTCCGGCACGTGTTTACTGAGACTGGTAAATACGGGTCGGGGCATTTCATTTTTGGTAGCGGAGCGAGCGGTAGGTCCTTGGGTGATTGTTTTGCTTATTTATTGCGCATAGCTCGCTCCATATGTTTATTATTTTGCATTTAAGTCATTTAGTTAGTACATAATGGATCCAGTCGAGGGACGCCAGCTTGCCACAGAACATTCACATAGGAGGTAAAATGATGCCATAAATATGCAGAAACATAAATATTATTAATATTACTCATATAATTATTACATTGATATTATTATAAAAAAACATTCATCTTCTCGGTACAACATTGACCCTGAAGCTATTAGGGTCATTGGTAATGTTGACCCTGATGCTATCGTTCCACGAGAACCACATACCGCCCGTGTTGTTCTGGCCAGGAAGCTCGAACCGGTTTGCTGGAGGGAACTGAAGTGGGATGACACCGTGATCGTCTTCAGGCTGCCATTGGGTCTCCGTGAGCAAAACCATGTTGGGCTTGTACTGGTTCTTCAGGTCCCTCAGGGTACGCGAAAACTCCTGGGAACGCCTACCGATTTGGCCAAGTTGGGGGTAACCGAGTGACTCTGGGCATTTTTTGGGCAGTCATCGAGAGCTGGTAGTAGGTACCTTGGTCCAGGAAATGGCAAGTGGGCTCTAGGTTGAATTCCTGAAGTCTTTTAAAAATGAAAAACATGACAGAATTGGTCGAGCCGTAGAAGGAGGTCCTCAGGGTTCTTTGATCCTCTAGGAAGAACGTCTCTTCCATGGGAGTGACAAAGAACCTCGACGAGTAGAGTTCTTCGACGAAGACCAGACGAAGCATCCTGCCGAGCTCGTTCGGTAGTTCTTCTGGACGCTCGTTGATCAGGCTATAGGCCAGCCGGTTTCTTCTGCCTAGGGAGGCACCTTCGATGAAGAAGACGGATGATGGAGCAAGCATCGTGTTTTGGACGCGTTGGTGTTTTGTTTTTTTGAGTATTGTGGTTTCTTCTGCCTTAGAGTTTTGTTGCTTTAAGATGCTTTAAGGTTTCGCTTTCCACCGTTTCGCCTTTTATAGGAAAAAAAAAAGAGAATTTCTGTTTTTCAAGGTATAGCCCCCACATGTTTTCGGAAAGTTTTAAATATTTTTCGGTGATGGGAAAAGTAGATTCTTTTCACAAAACTCCAAACCGTTTTCATTCTTCAAGGTGTTGCTTTTTGAAAATTTTGTCGTTGCCTCATTTATTGCTTCATTCACTATATATGTTTTTCGAGCTACAAGCCCAAGTGTTTTTTCAGCTTGTTTTCATCATACCTTTTTCCTTCACGTTTGGTTACCTTGCTTTATTCTTTTTATGACTTTTTCCTGCATCTTTTATCACATGCACCTGTAACCGTTGTGGCTAGATTGATGGGACCATACCTCAAGTAGAGTGCATGTGCGACAAGGTTACACTTGTTTGGACATCATGGAGGGATACGATATCTGGAAGACGTTTTTGGCTTGTGGACAGGTGGACATCGTTTCTTTCGAGGGACACAGGATGTTCTCGTAATCATCACCTTGCGAGTTAACGGATGTCTTTTTTACGAGGGAAACCAACGTCACCGTTAGCTGTGCATGTCACGTTTCTCGGGATCGAGGATGTTTACGACCGATATGAGCGCTGATCATGAAAATATGTTTTTGTTTTAACTTTTTTATGTTTTGGTTTTGTTAAACGAGTTTTGATTTTAGCTTCTTATGTTTGATTTTACATCCTTATTGTTGATTTTTGTTCTGCTTTGAGATGTTTTGTTATTTTTGTTTAACTTGAGATTTCATAAAATAAGAGTTTTGATTTAAAAAGAAAGCTTGTTTTATTTATTTCATAACGGTTTTACAATGGAGAAGAAGTACTCTAAGGAGTTACTTGCTTCTCAAGGTCTTTTACAAGCTTTTGGATGTTTTTCACGTGAGGAAAGAGTTCCGCGCATGCCAGTTCTATCTGCATCATCGCCGAGCTGACCTTCCTCAGTGAGACGTTCAACTGCGATAGTGTCTGCAGTGGAGTGTTTCTTTCAGCAGTTGCCTTGCCCTTCCTATCCTCAGCTTTCTTGTTGGCACGCTTCTTTCGCCGTCTTGGGGAGACCACCACATCTTCCTTCAGACTGATGGTGTTTGTCTTAAACCGCTTCTTGGGAGGTTCTTCATCGGACCTTGTCGGGAAAGCAGTACTATCGATATAGCTGTTATCCTCGGAGTCTGAGGTGGTTCTTGTTCCTAGTAGAGAGTCCATGACTGATAGTGAGTTCTCAGTTATGAGGTTCGGTTTATATAAGCGGAGGAGATGTCGCTTAAGGGTATAAGCGGTATCTCGCGTTGAGTTTGGACACCTGGTAGAGTGTACCAGAAGCTTATCGTGGTAGGACCCACGGATAAGACAAGGAATTTCGGGGATGAAATTCTTTTTAAGGTGGGTAGAATTTAACAGCCCGGGTAAAAATTTGGTATTTTTACCGGACTGTAAAAGTCGTTATACAGTGATTTACCGAATGAATTAATCTTGGGTAATTAATTCAAGGTAAATCGGGCATCGTTTTTCGAAACCGAGTCTTTTCCCGCGCTCGAGATTTTTCCGTGGATTTTACGGACCAAAGTTGGTATTTTTCGGGTCCTGAAATCCTCAGAAAAATCACACCGGAAAATAACTAAGCGGGTATGCAGTTATTTTCTGGTCCGGTCTGGACTCTCCCCATATGCAGCCAAACCTGCATAATTAAGGCTGTAACAGCCCGGGTAAAATTTATGTTTTTATCGGGACTGTAAAAGGGCTTTGTACAGTAATTTACCATATGGAAATAATCTTTGGTAATTATTCTAGTGTAAACCAAACATCGGATTCCAATTCCGAGTCTCACTCCATACTCCGGATATATTTTGCGGAATTTCCGGGACGAGCTAGAATTTTCGGAATTTAGAAGCTGCGAAAAGACAATTATACCCCTGGGTAAGTTTTTAACGCAACAGAAGTTAGAAGGGCAGTTAAGTCTTTTTGCTGGTTTAGATATTTTCCTACCCAATTATGCTGGTACACAGGGTCAACTCAATTATTCTGCAATAATTTGAAAGGATGGTGACAATGTCGGCCATGAATTCTTGTCCCTCCTTTCCAGCCTATATTATTGCCTAATCTTCAATCAAATCTGTGTAAAAAAAAAAAAGAACAAAAACAACGAAACACACACAACCGAGACCGCCGGCGACCATCACCCCTTCTTCCTCTCCATGCCTGCACGCGCCACCACCAACCACCCTAACGCCATGCCGACCGCCACCACCATTTCTCCTTCCTTCTCCTTGCAGCAGCGCCGCCGGAGCCCCAAGCGGAACCCGACGACAGAGCCGCCCTTGCTTCCTTCGCATCACGCTGTCGGACGACGTAAGACCCGAGCCCGCCTCCTCTCCTCCTCGCACCGCCGGTACCGACCACTCCCCGCTGCACGAGATGACCTGACGGGCGCCTGTAGAACCGCCTTTCACCGCGCCAGCAGATCGCCTCGCCGCCCGAATCCTCCTCGTCAGTCGCCTTGCTACTGGACGACCGCTGCAGCCGGTCCTCCTCGCCGTTCACTACAGCTCGCGACGCCGTCCCTCCCTCTCTCGCGCCGCCACCGCCGTCGACCCACACAAGGTGAGCTTGGGACAAGCTCGACCCGGAATTGCTGATGGGTCAAGGCAGACCCGGTTGGACGCATGGGCCGACCCGCGGACCAGGACTTGTGCCTTGGTCCGGGCTGGTTCTTGTGGGCTCATCCACTGGACCTGTTGTGTAGGCCTTGGCCTGGGTTGAGTGCACCTTGGATATATGGGGCTAAGTGCTGGGCTGGGCTTGCACTATTTGGCCCAGTCCGAAATTTAAAAAGAAAAAGAAAAGGAAAATAAATATACATGGTATTTTTCTGGAAATAATAAAAAAGGGTAGTATATGGTTATTTTGAGGAATAAAAGAAATAATTATTTTCATAAGATAATTACAACATAATTATTAAATTGTGGTAGATTCTATTAAGGATATATAGGATATAAATGTTTTACCGGAAAATATTTTATAATAAATACCTTAGAAATACGTTATAATAATTACTTTTAGGAAGAGATATATATGTATGTTAGCATTTGAGGAAATATTTTATGATAAGTACATTTTTGGAAATACGGCAGAAAAGTAAATACATAGTATACGATTATATTTGTAAGGATAAATGAAATAAGTGCCTTCACACAATATTATTTTGGGAATATATATATGGTCAATAATAATTATTTTGGAAAGTACATACTCATGAATAAATAAGGAAAGGGTATTATCAAAGTAAATATCAGAATAATAATCGGGTATAAGAATAGTATAGTATTTCGACACGGGAATAAAAAAAATAGTGAATTATGATTATAACGGGGTTTCACCGGGACGTACGAACCAGTTAGGTTTTATTTTTACGGTATAGCATCATTTCCATTTATGTGCATCTTATGTGAATATGTGCTGTTATTTGCTATTTAGGAGTTGATAACGGAGAGTATCCCGAGGAACCGGAGTCGGGACATTTTGAGGACTTCCAAGAGTAGGGAAATCGGCCAAGGTGAGGATGGATAAACTTTGATATGTTGCACAGGATACTGTGTCTGTTTTTCTATCAATATTTTGCCTGATTGAACTGCTGAGCCAATTGAGTTTGAATGTGGTATTGTTGCTGTTGTTGATGATTTGTTGATTGTGGATATACCGATATGATGAGATAATTGAATGATTGGATGTTGTGTTGACCACTTATTTGTCACTAGGGAAGTAGTGAAACGCCCGTGTCCCAAATTATTAATATAAGTTATAAATTAATTATAGATTGCCCAAATTGCCCTTATCATTCCCGGGACACCCGTATCCCAAATCATCCATTAAAGAATGTATAGCATGTGAAGTGACCAAAATGCCCTTCTCCACGGGATACAATATCAACCACATAATCAATAAACAATTATACAACAAATTACACAACAGCGAGTATACAGCGGACGACTATACATATGATAACATATATGCAGTGAACTCTATGGATCCGACCCGAGGAGAGGAAAGCACCGCCACCTGCTGATATGCTCTTCTGATCATCGGTCAGCTAACCTGTGTAAAACTGTGAGGGGGTGAGACCGACCACTGTCTCACCGCAAACAAATAAACCAATAATATACAAAAAAAATCAACTACAGGTACACCGACATTAGGCAATAGCAAACACAGAGCACAAACAATTCACAATACATAACACCAGTCATCACCAGACTTCAACCATCACTATCATTACTTATATTATTATCTTTGTTATTAGGTTGAAATATTTTATTAGGGCCCTCTACTGTGTGCGTCGAGTTCGGTCCCGTCTCATGAGACAACCAGGCATAAGCCCAAATAAACCAGGCACGAAGCCCAAACATATCCATAGAAAGAGAGAGAGACAGAGAGAAAGAGGGAGATAGAAAGGGGGAGATAGAAAGAGAGAGGTAGAACCGGCCATCACAGGCCCACATGCAAACCCGCATGCTATCCCGAGGGGTATCACTTCCCGCTCGAACCAACCGGTCAACAGCCCCACAGTAGAATCATTATAGTTCGTTATTCTCAATAATGTTTTGAGAGTTGTACCATAAGTTATGATCAACAGTGTTGTGTGGATTTAATATCTTAATCTCAAATCCGGGCCCCAGCCCATAGTCCACCACACAAACCTCAAATCTATATCTCATGTGTTTATCATAACCAAACAAGTCATACTAGACAGGCACAATACATCACATCAGACAAACAGGCCACATAATCAGGCACACCACGTCATAGGTAACATCAACATAATTCACTTTGCAAATAGCAACAACAACACAACAGGCAAGCTTGCATACAGCATTAAAGACCAAACAAATAACACCACTTTATATTCCAAGACAATTAACCGAGCATTGTAGGCAGTAATGCATACAAAGGTTTATAAGTCCTCACCTTGGCCATAATAATTGTCTCGGAAGCCGAAGCTCATTCCACCTTAACATATCCTATATTGGAATCAAAATGACCACACATAAGGTCCACATAAAATCAAGATGAATGCATGTCAATGCCGTGACTATAACGACATGAAAACTTTAATCCTTAAGCCCATTTAAGATAGTTCTATGATCTTAGCTCGACAAATCCTATAACCTTAGCCCGAGACTAAAGGTTCGCTTAAGTTCAATTATTTGTCTCGATTAATGGTCACAGGACCTAAAGCCCACACAATTACAAGCCATTGGGCCTAAAGCCCTTCTAAGTCCAAAACCGAATCCCGGGCCTAAAGCCCATTATGAAGTTGGGCTTAAAGCCCGTTACCCAAGTCCAAAGGTTATCAATTATGTCCTCGGGCCTCAAGCCCATATCTTAAGGTCCATCATCACTAAGTATAGAATTGGGCTCAAAGCCCGTTACTTAAATCCAAAAAAATATTCACAGGTTAAATATTTGACCTGGGCCCGATTTCCTAAAACTGTTCTAAGGTCAACCCGAGCCCAACTGTTCCCGGCCTATGGTTCTACCCGTGTCGGTAGATTCCCAGTTATACACACTCACAGCCCCGCACCCCGGTATTTCACTAAATAACTTCAATTTCCGATACACAATTATAATTACATTAATTATTACATGCCATGAATGAGTTTAAAAACATCAAATTACACATCAAGGGAATACCGCTAAATGCCGAAAAAGAAGTTATGTCTTGCTGGGAAATCCCGAGCCTCGCTGGAAAATTTCTGAGCTCACCGGTTTCCGGTCAGCCTCGCCGGAACAGTACACGTCTCGCCGGATTCCGGTCAAGACCTCGCCGGAAAATACCACAGTAATCTGTCCAAACCCAGAAACGAACACAAATCGACATTCAACTCAATTCAACCTATTAACGAACACAAGAACCAAGAATCCAGGTCGCTGGAGCAACTTACCGGAAGAATGGAATCCAGACAACCCTATATTGGATTCACCAGAATCCAAACCCAAGCCAAGAACCCTGCTGCTTGACAAAGGCCCGCCACAGCAACCACAGCAACGGCACCGACATCACAAACCCAGCAACGTACGAATCCACCGCGCCCCGACCAAAGCCCAAATCCGACCAAGCTCCACCACAAACCACCACCATCATGTACAACCCATTCCGCCATTAACCGCACAGAACCCGACAAATGACAACAGCCATCAATCAACAATCCCAGAATCGATTGGGGAAGAAAGAAGAACAAGAGGGAAAACGACGGTGGCTTACCAGAGGACAACATAGGCGACGGTGACTCCTCGTCGCATCAAAACCCGGGTCGAGTCACACCCGTTCTGCACCGCCCTCCCCCTGCCTTCGATTAAAGCCCCGGCAACAGCCACGTCCTTTGATGACGGTGACGGCTCCTCGACTGTGTATGGGAGAGAGACGACCCGAAAAGGTCAAGGCGGTGACGGTGTCCAATTGAGAGAGAAGTGGAGATGGTGAAGATGGTGGTGCCGAGAAGAACACAGATCGGGGAAGAGAAGAAGATGAAAAGAAAGAAAAAGTAAAAGAAGAAATAGGAGGAGGGAGGAGAATTGTGGGAAAGGTTCTAGTAACCATTGAGGAGAAACCGGGAGTGGGAGAGGAGTTCGTGGTGAGTGGCTGCGGCGGCAACCAAAAAGAAAAGGAAGGAAGAAAAGAAAAGAAAAGAGAGGAGAGAGAGAGAAAAGGATGATTTATATACCACTAGGGTTAGGGTTGATGTCGGCCGGGACCAAAACGACGTCGTTTTGGTCTTAGGCACGGTCAACCCTCTTCCCTTGGTCAAAACGCAGGCCAAGTGTGTGTTTTATGTTTGGCCTATCCCAAAACTACGTAGTATTGATCAATACTACTCCAAAACTTGTGTTCCATACCTAAACGCAAATTTTATACTAAGGTTCCAAATTGGATTAAACTTGGAAAACAAAGTGAAAATTCCCTCAAGAATAAAATTTAAACAACTCATAAGAATTAATTCCCATATGGCAAAAAGTAAAATTCTGGAAGAGATTTCTCTGAGGTAAAATTGAATTTTAAATTCCAATTTTTTTTTTTTGAAAATTCAGTAAAAATTAAATATCGAAAAATTCGGGGCGTTACAAGTAGTGGTACGACTAGATGGTTAAAGACTGTTTTGTGGTGGCTATGATCTGGGTTACTTATGGTAAGCATGTCTATGCTTGGGATGTCTATCCCGTGATTATTTTTGGGATGTCTATCCCTGGGTTCTTATTTTTGGGATGTCGATCCCTGGGTTCTCTTGGATTGATCTAGCACCCGGAACGTGTTAATAACTAGGTACGACCCTAGCTTGTCCAGTGACAGGGCCCCGAAAGAAAAAATTGGTAATAATAAATATTCTTTTGGTCTTGGCTCAGTTAATTTTTGGATGATTCTCTATTATGTCTTTTGCTGTAATTTTACTTCGAAAGCATTGTGTATGCCTGCATATTACTGTTTATCTTTCGTCGGGTTTCATCCCGTAGGACGAGTTGTTCGTAGTACAGGCACGTGGTTCGGCCAGCTGCTGTTTCTGCTCTACCAGTCCCCGGATCCATACCCCCGCTGCATCTCATTCTAAGTCTTCTGCTGCTGATTAATTTATGTTGCTGATATTTTATTTGTTGCTGTATCATGTATTATATGTTTCTGCTACTGCTGTTGAGGTTTGAATAATGGTCCCCGGGATCGGGTGACGGATGTTGTATTTGCGATTGCTTGTATTGTATTTTATAATGTATGTACTGTCTGCTACTGTAATAAGAACAGTTCTGGCACATGTTTACTGTGTACGGTAAATACGGGTCGGGGCGCTTCATTTTGGTAGCGGAGCGGGCAGTAGGTCCTTAGGATGATAATTGTGCTTGTTTGTTGCCTATATGTGCATAGTCTGGTCACCTTCTTGTCATAACATGCATGCATACATCTTCATATAGGTACGAATGGATCCAGTGGGAGGAAACCAGCATGCTGAGCAGCGTTTGGAAGACGACCAAGTAACGGTCGATCAGCCGCAACCAGTCGTGCGTGGACAAGTACCCGCGGTTGTACCAACAGACGCCACACAGATGATGCACACCATGGCGCAGATCCTACAGCATCAGGATGCTAGGGATGCCCGTTTGGAGGCCAGGGAAGCTCGTGAACAGGAGAACCAAGGACTTGTTGAGGATCCTGTTTACACTAAGCTGTCTAAGCTAGGTCTTGATGCCTTCACAGGGGTTACTAACCCACAGGCAGCTGATGAGTGGCTTCGACAAGCTCACCGAGTGATGCTGAAGCTGAGATGCACAGATGACAGGTGGGCAAGATATGTTGCATCTATGTTTCGCAATGTTGCTGTGGATTGGTGGGATTCGGCAACACGTGACATGGTGAAACCAGTCACCATGCCCTGGGCACAGTTCACTGAGATGTTTCGGAGGAAGTTTGTCACAGATGTATATCAGGACCAGCTCAAGCGAGAATTCTTGAGTCTGCGACAGCGAATCGGACAGTCGGAGAACGACTATGAGATCTAGTTTGATCGTTTATCCATCTATGCATAAGAGTATGTGTCCACACCAGAGGCCAGATGCAAGCATTTCTGGGATGGTTTGCGATCTTGCATCTAGACAGTTATGGGGTGCCAAGTTTATGAGACTTATCAGGATATGCTTGTGGATGCTCTTCGTGCAGAAGTTATCTGGATGGGGAACGAGAGAGAGATGGAAGAAGTCCAGAAGAGGAAATCTGCACAGAATGGTGGGAATCAGAACAAGAGGTTCCAGAGCACCGGTAACAGGTCGGGGTTTGGACAGACTCAAACCATGCCAGTATCTCAGGGTCGAGGGTGGAGCAACAACTACAACAACAATTGTGGGAGTTCATGGACCCAGTCTGGAGGGACTTCATCTGGAGACACTCGCCCTAGACCTCCTCTGACTAGGGTGAGGTGCTTTGAGTGCAATGAAGTTGGGCATTACCGGAGTTCCTGTCCTAGGTTGGGAAGATCTGGAGTCTCTGTTCCCGCTCAAACTATACAAGCATCAGTGGCCAGTGTACCCAGTGGTTATGGAGTTGGCTGAGGCCGTGGACGTGGAGCTGCTCCTACTCGGACACAGTCAGCTATGAACCAGAGTGCAGCCGCTCCGAGGGCATTTGTGATCACGGCTAAGGATGATCCCGAGAATGCTGATGTTATTGCAGGTACCTTTACAGCTTTTGGTAGTATTGCATACACTTTGATTGATCCTGGTGCCACACATTCTTTTATCGCTCAGAGTTTTGCCATACAACATAGCTGTAAGGAAGAGAGTTTAATAAGTCCGTTGAGGGTTAGATTACCCACGGGCATAGTGGTGAGGTTAACACAAGTGTGCAAGGATGTTCTCCTTTCTTATGATAATGAGGTTTTCTTA
Source organism: Turnera subulata (assembly GCA_028386065.3). NCBI lineage: Eukaryota > Viridiplantae > Streptophyta > Magnoliopsida > Malpighiales > Passifloraceae > Turnera > Turnera subulata. The sequence continues at coordinate 44,570 of JAKUCV010007355.1, forward strand.
GCTCGTTTGGTTGTGATGAATATGGGGGGATTCGACATAATCCTAGGGATGGATTGGTTGTCGAGATATAATGCCCTGGTAAACTGTCGGACTAAGGAAGTGCTGCTGACTTTCGATAATGGACGACAAGTTTTGGTAACCGGTATTAGGAGAGCTGCTGCCGCTTGTAGCATCTCTGCTATGCAGGATTCTGGAGTGAAGCCGCATGGTCCAGAAGTTTTGCTGAACCACATCACAAGTGAAGATACACGGGATCCTACCCCGGGAGATATATCAGTGGTGAAGGAGTTCCTTGATGTCTTCCCATATGATTTGCCAGGTTTGCCACCCGACAGAGAGGTTGAGTATACCATCGACCTGATGTCAGGAGTCACACCCATATCGATGGGTCCATACAGGATGGCACCAACAGAGCTTCAGGAGCTGAAGAAGCAGTTGGATGAGCTGTTAGAAAAGGGTTACATCAGACCCAGCACCTCACCATGGGGTGCACCAGTTCTGTTTGTCAAGAAGAAGGATGGTAGCTTGCGGATGTGTGTAGACTATCGCCAGCTAAACAAGGTGACAATTAAGAACAAGTACCCCGTTGCCTAGGATTGATGATTTGTTTGACCAGTTGCAAAGAGCCACTGTGTTTTCCAAGATTGATCTTCGGTCTGGGTATCACCAGATCAAGATTGCTGAGAAGGACATACCGAAGACTGCCTTCCGCACACGGTATGGTCATTTCGAGTTCACAGTGGTACCGTTTGGATTGACCAATGCACCAGTAGTGTTCATGTGCTTGATGCACTTGGTCTTGAACGAGTTTTTGGATAAGTTTGTTGTGGTCTTCATCGATGATATCCTCATTTACTCCAGGAGCAAGGAGGAACATGAAGAGCATTTAAGGATAGTGCTTCAGAGGTTACGGGAGAAGCAGTTGTATGCCAAATTCAGCAAGTGTGAATTTTGTCTTGGAGAAGTTTCTTTCCTTGGACATGTGGTTGGCGGGGATGGAATAAAGGTTGACCCTGCCAAAGTGAAGGCCGTGTTGGAATGGGAACCCCCTAAGAATGTATCCGAGATCAGAAGTTTCCTTGGACTTGCAGGATACTATCGGAGGTTCATTGAAGGTTTTTCCTTATTAGCCAGTCTCATGACCAAGCTGTTAAGGAAAGAAAAGGCATTTATTTGGAGCCCGGAATGTCAGCAGAGTTTTGAGGAGCTTAAGAGGAAGCTGACCACAGCGCCGATTCTGACAGTACCGAAGCCTGGTGTTGAGTATGTGTTGTTTTGTGATGCATCGGGACTTGGTCTAGGAGCCGTGCTGATGCAAGAAGGACGAGTGATTGCCTACGCCTCTAGGCAATTGAGGACTCATGAGAAGAATTACCCGACGCATGACCTTGAGATGGCAGCTGCTCTGAAGATTTAGAGACACTACTTGTTTGGGGAGAAATGTCGGATTTTCACTGATCACAAGAGTCTTAAGTACATCATGACTCAGAAGGAGCTTAACCTACGACAGAGACGTTGGGTTGAGTTATTTAATGATTATGACTGTACTATCGAGTATCACCCAGGAAAGGCTAATGTGGTAGCTGATGCTTTGAGCCGGAGACAGCCAGAGGATGCTTCCACTAGTTACTCGATGTTCTCACTTATCGAGTTAAGGAATTTGGGAGTCGGTTTGACAGTTGATGATACAGGAGCTTTGCTGGCACACATGAGTGTCAAGTCTAATCTAAGAGGATGGATAGTGGAGTTACAAGATGGAGATCCTGACCTGGTCAAGCTTAAGGAAAGAGTAAGGAGTGGGAAAGAGGACAAGTTTCATATAGTTGATGATGGAGCACTGATGATTGGGAAACGAGTATGTGTACCCAATGTCAGTAATCTGTGTAGTCAGATCTTGGAAGAAGGACATATGACGCCATATACGATGCATACTGGAAGTATAGTAAATACCGGAATAATAGCCGGGTATAAGAATAATATAGTATTTCGACATAGGAATAAAAAAAATAGTGAATTATGATTATAACGGGGTTTCACCGGGACGTACGAACCAGTTAGGTTTTATTTTTACGGTATAGCATCATTTGCATTTATGTGCATCTTATGTGAATATGTGCTGTTATTTGCTATTTAGGAGTTGATAACGGACAGTATCCCGAGGAACCGGAGCCAGGACAATTTGAGGACTTCCAAGAGTAGGGAAATCGGCCAAGGTGAGGATGGATAAACTTTGATATGTTGCACATGATACTGTGTTTGTTTTTCTGTGAATATTTTGCCTGATTGAACTGTTGAGCCAATTGAGTTTGAATGTGGTATTTTTGCTGTTGTTGATGATTTGTTGATTGTGGATATACTGATATGATGAGATAATTGGATGATTGGATGTTGTGTTGACGACTTATTTGTCACTAGGGAAGTAATGGTACGACTAGATGGTTAGAGACTGTTTTGTGGTGGCTATGATCTGGGTTACTTATGATAAGCATGTCTATGCTTGGGATGTCTATCCCGTGATTATTTTTGGGATGTCTATCCCTGGGTTTTTATTTTTGGGATGTCAATCCCTGGGTTCTCTTGGATTGATCTAGCACCCGGAACATGTTAATAACCAGGTACGATCCTAGCTTGTCCAGTGACAGGGCCCCGAAAGAAAAAATTGGTAATAATAAATATTCTTTTGGTCTTGGCTCAGTTAATTTCTGGATGATTCTCTGTTATGTCTTTTGCTGGAATTTTACTTCGAAAGCATTGTGTATGCCTGCATATTACTGTTTATCTTTCGTCGGTGAGCACTTCGGACTCACCCCTCGCCTGCAGGGTTTCATCCCGTAGGACGAGTTGTTCGTAGTACAGGCACGTGGTTCGGCCAGCTGTTGTTTCTGCTCCACCAGTCCCCGGATCCATACCCCCGATGCATCTCATTCTAAGTCTTCCGCTGCTGATTATTTTATGTTGCTGATATTTTATTTATTGCTGTATCATGTATTATATGTTTCTGCTACTGCTGTTGAGGTTTGAATAATGGTCCCCGGGATCGGATGACGGATGTTGTATTTGCGATTGCTTGTATTGTATTTTATAATGTATGTACTGTCTGCTACAGTAATAAGAACAGTTCTGGCATGTGTTTACTGTGTACGGTAAATAAGGGTCGGGGCGCTTCAAAGGCAACTATGCAGGCGGCTGATACACGGCTATAAAGGAAGCAGAGGAGAAGAAAAAAAGAGAAGAAGAAAAGAGAGAAAAGAAGAGAGGAAAAAGAAAAGAGAGAAAGAAAAAGGAAAGGAAAAAAAAAGAGAATAAAAGAAAGAAATAGAAAAAAAAAAGAAAAAAAGGGAAAAATCGAGAGAGGAGAAAAAAAATAAGAGAGAAAAAAAAAGAAATCGGAACACAAAAAAAGAAAATAAGGAAAAAAGAAGAAAAAGAAAAATACAGAAAAAGAAAGAAAGAAAAAAAGAGGAACAGTGTATCACCTTCCCCTCTCCCGGTCACTGTTCACGGGAAGACGACCGGCGCCGCAGCTCGACTCACCACCGCCACCATCAGGTTCGTCGTGCCGTCGCCGACCCGTCGCCGCCTCCCCCACTCGTTTTCCAGGAGGCGTTGACCCGTCGGCCGACCTGCGGATCCATCTTCCTCCGCGCCTGCATCTGCTCCAGCGCCGCCGCGCCTAGCTTTCTGCCGCCCTCGCATCGCTCTTCGTCCGCGGTTGCTTTGCCTCGCCTCGCCTTCCTCCTGCCTCGATCCGTGCCGCCGCCGTTGAGCTCATCCAAGGTGAGCAGACCCGCGACCCGCGTTCGACCCGGACGCTTGTGGTCGGGTCGCGTCTACCTGGGTTGGGCATTGGCTGGTGTCGGGCCAGGCCTAGGCGTGGGCCTATGTTTCAGGCCTGCTGCCTTGGTCTGGGCCGGCGCTATTCATGGCCCAATCCGGTTTTATTTTCTAAAAAAAACATATATATATATATATATATTTACTTATTTGCTGGTATTTAATTCTGGAAAAAAAATATATTCACTCTGAGAAAATTATGGTCAGTTTAATTCTGGTATTTTGAGAAAAATATAAATATATATATTTTGATAAATAATTAAGTTATGTTTTGGAAAAACTATTATTACTTGGAAAAAAAATATATATACCATGAAAATAATTTCTGGAAATTTTATACATATGTTATTTTCCCTGAAAAATTATGGTAACTGATTACTTTTTGGAAATATGTATTTATGGTATACAAAAGTAATAGTTTTGAAAATATATAATTACTTTGATATATAATTGTTTGGAAAAGTATTTTGCCTTTGGAAAATATATATAGGTATATTTATTAATTCTATTTATTTTCAGAAAATAATTTTGTATGATTAATTTTTCTGGAAATATGGTTTCCTAAAGATAATAATATTTGGTAATTATATTTTGGCAAGTAATATAATTTATAGAAATAATTTTGGGAAAAATACATATATATGATATAATTTCCAGAAAAATTAGGTTGTTTATTATTTTGGAAAAAGTATATTATCTTATGAAATATTATGATTTAATAGCTTTGGAAATATATTTTTGTAACCCTATATATGAAACGCCCCGACCCGTATTTACCGTACACAGTAAACACGTGCCGGAACAGTGACGACCCAACCTAGCATGACTCAGCATACAGTGTGTACAACAACAACTCGGCCCCTACGGCCCAAATAACTAACATCAATAATGATAAAACCGGCCCAATGGCCCAACAACAATAATAATATGCACAGCGGAAGACTTTAACTCACATAAACACTGTAAGCATTAACAATATGGCCCTACGGCCCAACGACAAAATAAACAGCACAGCGGAAGACTTAACGACTCACAATGACACTGTATGCAACCCATGATGCAACTAATGGATCTGAGTCCTGTCCAAGGGATAACGCCGCAGCCTGTCTGGAATGCAATATACCTGAACCACAAATAACTCAACCTACGGGATGAAAGCCCGCAGGTGAGGGGTGAGTCCGAAGTGCCCACCGGGTAAACCCATAAGCAAATATACATATACATACATCGTAACTATTCCAAGTCACAACACAACAATTAACCAAGGTTCTCACGAACCTTAAATACACACTGGTGATTCTAGACAAACTATTCCAATTTTATTATCAGGGCCCCTATCACAAGTTAAATGATGGTCGTCGCCTGGTAGTCAAGCTAGCTAGCCCGTGGACCCCGCCCTGGTACCTCCACGTATAACTGGCACAGACAGGGAGCAGGACCAACCACTAACTCTCCCCCAGCGCCTAAAAATAATAATTGGTACAGACAGGGAGCAGACCCCAAGCACACTCTCCCCCAGCACCATAAATCAGACTACCATCTGGCTGTTCCAACATTTAACTGTGA